>RJWT010001798.1:0-45075 GCA_004365215.1 Cuniculus paca | reverse complement strand
GGTCTAAAGCCCATGACAGTGTCTCATGCAAGTCTGTTTCAGAGATCTGCACTGGAAAGGCCCAAGGGTCAGTGGTGGAAGCTAGAAATTCTGTGCAAGCAAGAGGAAGGATCTTTGCCAGCAAGCTGAAGAATTTACACTGCAGCCAGAAAGTGATGCTCAAAGTAAGGACCCGAGCTCCTCTGAAAAGAACCAGTCATCCTCAGCAATCGTGAGATCCTGACTCCTCTGACAATGAGGATAGCAGAGTTCATATAGGAAAGCCACTGGGGCAGGCTCCTCCAGATTCAGCAGCACACCATCTTCCTCTCCTGAGCCAGGAAGTGATGCTCAAAGTAAGGACCAGAGCTCCCCCAAAGTGAACCATGGCCATTCTCAGCGACAACGAGGTCTTGAGTTCCTGTGACAATGAGAACAGCTGAGTGCATATCAGGAAAGTCAGTGCAGACAAGCTCCTCTGGGAGAACCCATAGCACCATCTCTTCCTCTGCAGTTCTCCTTTTTATGTTGTTGGTAACAATCCTCAGGTGGTCCTTCTACACCCAGCACCACACTGATTCAGTTCAGCTGAGTGTTACAAATTGCCCACCAGTTGTCAGTCTACCACACCCAGGCAATCCCTTCCTAGATATCCTCCTGAAACAGCTAAAAACATCTATTACAGGTATATATTTTGGGTCCTGTATACCCATGTTTAGAGAAACACAATTCCTATTAGCTAAATGTCAGAAGTAGCTTATATATCCATCAACTGAAAAAGCAAAAAAGAAAATGTGGTGTTTATACACACTGGAGCCCTGCTTTGCCGTGAAGATGAACTTGAGTCATTTGTACAAAAATGGATGCGTAATGAGACCATAATGAAATAAATGAGCCACAAAAGCTTAAATCACGTGTTTTACAAGAAAGATTCAAATTATAAATAAAAAGCAAATTAAAAGAGATAACAGAAAATAGATTTTTCTTGAAAGGGAATCAAGAGATGGAAGGAGAGGAAAAGGAAGGGAGGAAAGAAGATGAAAAAAGGATTTAAAACGTGTTCTGTCCACGCGCTAACTCCCTGACTTTCCTGATATGAACTCAACTGTTCTCATTGTCACAAGAATGTAAACATTATGTACTGCAAACATGCGCTAATTAAAAACAAAAGAAATGAACATTTGGAATTTCCATTTCCACTCCAGATGAGGTGACAGGAGCAATCCAAAGAACTCCTACTTTGGAAGCAATTCCCTAGTTTTGTCCACAGAGTATCACAATGGATAGACATTTGCATTTTGTCTCTTCTGAAAACAACGAAACAATGGAAATAATCTCCCACCAGGAGCTGAGAAATAATGCAAGTAACATTTGATAAATACCAAATGGGGATGCAGAAAAATCTTTTGGCTTGGTTAAGTAGACACGCACACCCATACATGTGCCCATCTCACAGCTTTTAAATGTATTTGTTGGGTAACTGCATGGAGCACAGCAAAAGGGTACCCTCTTAATCTGATTTGTTGATTTCTTTTCTTCATTCAAAAAAAAAAAGTCAAAATCCAAGAGTAGAAATCCCAATTTCTTTCTTTATCATCATACCTCTAGTGACAGTTAGTTAAGTAGTAGTTAACTAGATATGAGCTGGAGCCAGAGAGCACCAGTGCAAACAGGGAGGAAAGAATCTCAAACACAGTATGGTCAGACGTCCTGAGTCTGTGGTCTCCCAGCCTCCTCGGAGGGGCTCATCCTCAGCTACTGCGACCCCACGTGTACAGTAAAGACCCACGGCTTCAGAAGGCTCACTGCCACGCCTCACTGTGAGGGCACTGACAAGACGGTAAGCCAGTCTAGGATGCATGAGCCTGGCTTCGTTCCTCACGACACACTGACTTCCTGCTGAAACTGAGCAGGCCATAGCTCCAAAGGCAGTGAGACAGAGGATTCCATCCCTAACTACTCCATTTCCCTTCCCCTGTCCCTAACAAACAACAATTCCCAACCCTCAATGTACACTTGGACTTTCCCTGAGTTGCCCCTTTGGAACTCACTCAAGTGTACTATGCCTGTCTCTCAAGACACTGTCTTGCAAACCCTGTGATTGCTGACTCTATTTACTGTATTCACTGAAGTATTTACTGTACACCTCCTTGAAGAGAGTCCAAAAGCTGAGACAACTATCACAACTGCTAACAAAGCACCAAGAAAATATTTGGCATCAGGTGGGCACTTAATGTTTGTTGAATGGATACTCTTAAGTGACTCTTCAGCGTAGCTACCATAAATACCCCATAGTTTAGCTAATTAGCTTATTCAGACAAAAATAATCACTGCTTGGACTGGGGTGAGCCAGTGTGCTTTTAAGCATCCCATTCCATTGTATCACATTTCCACCTTTTAAGTATCTATTCGATTATTAGTTACACTCCATCCTAAATTCCTCCTGAAAAGATCACCTCACTGCCTGTTATACTCCCTAGTGTTTTAGTCCCCCGAGCGCATTAGTAACTTACTGATGGACTAATATGTAAACGTGGAATTTCTCACATCTGTCAAAATGTCAGGTACATCCTATGGAAATAAATATTCTCACCTACATCAGCTTGATGTGTGCACAAATATTCCTGGTCTAGTGTTAACTTTTCCAATCTTTCTACCTACATGGCTGATTGAACTATTGTTCCATATACACAGTTTTTTTAAAATTTGCTAAGTGAAAGATTCTTTTATTTACAAAAGACTTAAAGGCTTCTTAATCACAAAAGAAGAAAAAATTTAAGCAACCTTGAGTTTTCTGTAGTCTTTTGATAAGCTGTTACAGTTGGAGCCAAGGCCATGCAAGAGTTAACTGTTAAAAAAATTCTGAACAAAACAAAACACAAAGGAGGAGCTCCTGGTTCCAAGTAACTAATCTCGGAACCTGTTTCTAAGATTATAACCTACTTTATGCAACCCTCAGAGCCAAAGAAACTTTACCAAAGGATTAAATCTTATGTAAACAAAGATCCCTTTATTTACATCTCCACTTCTCTGAAGAACAAGAAGCTCCAGCTTTCACGTTTGCAATGCTTTATTTTCACTGGTTTCTCAACATGTAATTTGTTTTTTAAAAAGTTTGATGCTCTTGCAGAATAGCAGCAGCAGTGAATGGAGATGGTGTATGCGAAGGTAAAAATCACTCATTTATTTGAGTTGTAGGTTGTGATCTATTCATTTTTTTAATCTATTCATCTTTGCTTGGAGAAAATAAGGTAAATGATAAACTTAATGATAAGCTTCAGATTCTTTGGCTTTTTGAATCACCTTGCCTGTACTTTCCTAATAGAAATAGCAACTCTATTGAATGGAGATTCATTTTGTACAGTATCAATAATATGTTTTGTTTATATGTGCATATAAAGATACATACTTTGAGTTTTAGACATATAGTTACAGGTGATTTGGAGTATTAGAAATGAGTCTACGTGATTCTGGATAATGTTCTTCCCTTCCAACTTTCTCATTGTCCTGAGAGGCCCCTATTTATCAGGTTCTTTTACATCAATGCTTCAAATTCTGATCAAGCCCACATTCTGCACATTCCTCTCTCTCTTGAAATCTTAGACCATTAGTTATCTATGGTGTACTCATGTACACACTTGGCAGCCACATATACAAACTTCAGTGGCATTTGCATTCAAAGTTTAAAAATGAAAGCATTCAAATAAAATCAATTTAAAAAGTCAGTTTGGTGCATATATTTTTATATTTCCTTCTATACTCACATAAACATATGTAAATATACATAGTTGTATGAAATTTTATATATATATATTTATATGCTCTCCCTACTTTTATTAACAAGCACAGGATCAAAATTATGTATATGTCTTTTTTTTTCATTTATCTGTATACTGTAGATGCCTCTCTAAGTCAGCATGTGTATCTAAATCATGCTTGTCAATCTAGTCTTTGAATTAACAACTATTTCTATACAATCAGAAATTACAGAAGCATCATCTACTGAAGTTCACAACCCCACCACTTCTCCACCCTACTCCATTAAATGTTACAAATCTTTTCCATTTGGAAAATTTATTACTTGAAAAACATATGAAGGTTAATTTTGCTTCCATTTCCTTAACAAGTAGTGATATTTTTATTAAAAGAGTTTTATATTTTAGTAAGTATATTTTTGAAACTTTTTTAATCCATTTGCATTTCCTTTTTCCAGACCCCAACTCCTATATTTCACCCCTCATCCTTCCCTCTTCTTTTCTTTCTTTGAGACAGGGATTTGCTACGTTGCCAGCTTGGCATAGAAAGATTGAACTCTTTCATCTTTCTGCCTCAACTTCCTGAAACCTGTGATTGAAGGCATGTGCCATCTGGTTTATGTTTGGTTTTTTCCCTTGTTAATTTGTAGGAGTCTTTTTCTAGATTCTTTTTCACATTAGAGTTATAAATCCTGACTTTCATACATGTTTTAGTTTTCCATGTCTTTTTAAATTTACCTGTTGTATTTTTTTTGCCCTTGTGTAATGTGTATTATGAAGTAGAATAGATCTTTCTTTCTCTTTCTTTAAAAAGATTTTCCTTGCCCTAAATTTTTGTAACAGATTTTTAATTTTTTTCTATTTATTTTTACTTTTAGTGTATTAGTACATGTACATAACACATTCAAATTTCTTTTTCCATGTCCTTTCCCATTCTTTCCTTCCACTCCATCTCCCCTTGACCCCCTTCCTCTGTTCCTTTTTTTCTCTTTTTTTGATACATTGGTACTAAATAATGTTTAAATTCTTAATCACTTACACTTTTTATTTTTGAACATGATGTTAGACAGGTCTACCACTTTTTTCTTGCCAGATGCTGATCCAGTTCTGACATCGAGATGTTTTATTTAATTTATTTTATTTAATAGACTGTACTTTTCCTGATGAACTAATATTCAAGTATTTATCATATATTAACTTTCATTTATAGTGGTTCTAGTTATGGACTCAATTTTGTGCCAAAAGCCTTTCATCTATGTTTGTGAATATATCACACACTTCAATTAAATTAGGATTACAGATGTTTTGTATCTTCTCTGGAAGATGACTATCATCTTTTCTAGTATTTTTAGGCCAATCTTACAAAGATTTGCTTTAATTTTTGTTGTTTGTGGTTCTGGGTTCAAGCCCCTGAGGCCTCGTCCAAGCTAGGCAAGTACTCTACTACTGAGTCACAACCTCAACCCCACATTGATTCTTTGATATGATTTTTTAAATTATTTTATTTAATTTTTAAAGGAAATTGTAAAACAATACCTCTATGCAACTGATTAACATTGCATTAAATATTTATGCTTGTTTTAAAAAGGCAAACATGCTAATATTTTTGGTTTAAAGCATGGCAATTTTTCTTTCTACAGTATGTTCATCAATATAAAATTGTTATCTTCCTAAAGTTACTGTACATTTTTGTTAGGTTTCCAAGGTATTTTGCAGTTTGATTGTTATGGTAAATGGAATTTACTTTTTATTTTAATTTCTATTTGGTACGGCCTTCAGTTTTGTATATTTATTGTGTAGTATGTGTCTGTATCAAATCATTTTCTGAATTATAAAAACCTTTTATAATGGCTTAACAAGCATTAATACTTGTCTAAAGAGTCTTTAGATTCATAATATTACGTACTATTTTTATCCTAGTTAGCTGGAAGTATCAAAACAGCATTAAGTGACAATGATATTAGCAGCAACAGCTACCTGTTCCTGTTTTGAATGGTACTAGCTGTACTTATTTCACAAGGCAGTTATGGTACATAATAAAGTTCCAGGTGCATTTTTGTCTTCATCTTCTCCAAGATGGGAGAAAGTGCTAGCATGATATTGAAGAAAGTTTCTGTAATTTTATGTGACTGCATCTTGTCAGCTAGTGAATATCAAGAACTTGAGTGTACCATCCACTTCTAGGTTTTAGAAGTGAAAATATATCTGCAGGTAAAAAAAATTGTGTTATGCATGCCTCTTGCTGGGATAATTTACTATTCCCCACAACAACGTCCTGGTTACTGCGTCTCCATTTTGCAGAACTGAATTTGTAGAAGTGGTGAAATCACTTACACAGGGAGTTTCCTTGTTTATAATTTATGTTCCTGAAGGGAAGTTGCAACATTTCCTATTTTTGCTGAGCCACCAGGGCAAGCTGACCAAAAAGAGAGGGAAGACTCCTGCAGAGTCACATGGAACCTCTTCAAAAACTTTTATGTAAGAATAACTTGGCTGGGCTTTGATGCATTACCTCATGTAGAGGTGCATGCTCTTCCCCTGAGATCTACTGTCTATTAATCTAGAAAGAGGGCTACCATTTACAGAAACCCTACATCCATCTTTTCTCTATAAAGATCATTATATAACTGTTGAACAAGACTAGGTTCTACTTGCTGCTCGGTAGATAGAGGATGATCATTTCTGTTCTTATTATTTTATAGATACAAACACTATGAAATACTATTTCATAAAAATGTAATTAAAGGAAGGAGTTTTATTATAATAATGTTGTTACTGGAATTCAGGAATCAACCTGGGGTGGGTGATTCTCTAAATGGTGTAATGGTTCCTACTCTTGGATTCTCCCAGAGAAGATTTGAAAAGAGGATCATAGAATGAACTCAGTCAGCAAGTAACTGCCTAAAAAACAATTAGTGGATAACAAATAAGATAAGTGTACTGGAGAGGACAATCCAGTTGGGAGATATTCAAATAGGCAGACTTAGAGGTGGAAACTTCCTAGAGGCCTAGAGTGGATTTCTCTTCTGTGGTCTTGGAATTTGAGGAGTGGCCAGGGTCTGCGACTGGTGGATGCTTCTTTTAATCAACTGTGTCTCTACCTTCAAGCCAGTAGGAGTATTTTAAATTATACAGTCTTAATTGGTACAAGGATGGCAGATAAAGCCTATTAGTAGAGTCAAAACTGCAATGCAAAAGCAAATAACTGAAGTGCATCTTGTCAAGTGGGTCTACATATGTCAGCATGTGGTTTGGGACTCTGCAGGCCCTAAGGTTGTGAGACTGGGTAGGTGAGGGACCAGGAAAGAAGCTTGATGTTCTCAGGAAATCTGGGTAGTACCAATTAAGGAAATTGGATTACTGTCTTTTTGCAGGTTTTCTTCCCTGGGCTAAGTTGCCAGTCTTTCATTTTCAGCATGTATTAGGTATCTACCTACCCTATCAATGCCACTTGGCTATTTGAACTCTTCATGGCTCTATGCTCCAAATCAGGTAGTATCCAAACACCCCAAACCACTGGAGTGGCAACTTTGTTTTTCATCTTTCAAGTTTATTGTAAGCAATGAAAATTCTACGAAAGAATTTATTAGTTATTGGAATCATTTACTTTGTTGATTTCTGAGAAATCTATGTAACTTTACCTAGACTTATGAAAGGATTGCTAATTGTACCTGTTTGTGTTTGCTAGCACCTTATTTTTGAAATTACTCTTGAATGATATTAGCTATTTTGAAGAGCATTAAACTGAGTATTGTCTATTCCAAGAGTGTTTCCCTCCCATAGGCTGAGAAAAGATACATTTATCATTATCAACTTTAATTTTTAAAAAATTTAACTGGTTTCTAAAAGCCTACCAAACTCTTGACGATGAATAGAGAAGTAACTTTTTGAGACTTTTATATCTAGATTTATTAGAAATTTCCTTTATGATTGGAAAATGGGTATCTTTCTAATTATGTATTTAATAAAATTACAGAACTTATTGTCTTCTTAACAGGAGCAATTCTCCTAAATAAAGGACATATTTTTAAGCTTTATAAGGAATTGTTACCTAGATTGACATTTGGGAACATTTTACCCTTAACCTCTATATAAGAAGATATTCCAGTTTTAAGAATTAGAAAAACATGCTGTACAAAAAGTAACTCCAGAGAATAAATATTTGGCCACTAAAATATGGCTACTAGAATGTGAGAGAGATGGTTTTGGGATTTTACCCATAGGCAGGATGAATTTTTTTATAATAATGGAGAGTAGAATCCACCATGTTAGCATTTATTGTAGGTAAAAGGTAAGCTTTTCTTTTGTAATGTATAAAAAAGTAAATTATGCACAAGAAGGTTGTAAAGCAAGACTAGTGTGTTGCCTAAAAAGCAGATACAATTTCATCAGATCAGTCTTACAAGTATATATGGATGATGAAGAATGAATCAATGAAATGGGATGGTAAAAATAGATTTCCTTAAAACTAGTTATACCCATATTCTCCTTGGAAAATTTTGAGCATTCTAACTATTCATATATCTTGTTTTGGAGAATGCTGTTTTAGACCATATATGAATTTGCAAAAAAGATGGACAAGAACAGGTTCTATGAAAATGCTCATTGTCAGCATATCTAATAATTTAGATAGGTAGAGAAATACACGAGAAATAAAAGAGGAATTTCTTTGGAGAAGGTGTATGACCATTAATTGTCATATTTCAGCTTGACTTGCAGAAGAACCACCTTGACATGGGACTCTTATATTAGGAAAACTCTGAACATGTATGCAGATGACTGAGATGCAGGCCAAAAACAGGAGGGAAGACCCACCTCAGATGTGGGTGGCACCAACCAATGGGCTGATAGCCTGGATGGAACAAAAAAGGAAAGAAGGAAGTTTGCCCTTCTCTTCAGAGAAGCTATGGTGTTTGCCATTGGCTTTAAGCATTGCTGTTAGTTCCCCCAGGAGTCCAACTCAGATTCCTGAACCTTCCAAGCAAATTAATCAGCTTTCAGACACAGACTCACATGTGATTCTACAGTGAATTTCCAGGCTGCTATGGTTTGTGGCTAGATGTCCCTCCAAAATCTCATGCACTTTTAGTTGAGGTTTTTCAGAGCTTTGTGATTGATTCATGGTTCAATGCTGGGACTAAAGGGTGCTAGGATTAAGGATAGGTGATTGTTGGATCAATTCACTGATTGGATTGATACCACTAATTCCAGGAGTGTGAATAAGATAAAAGAGGCAGAAAGAGGCTCATTTCTCCTTTTGCTCTTGTTTTTGTTATCTCCCACCACTGTGAAGAGTTGCTCCTTTACCATGCCACCCTGCCTTTGAGCCAACTGATTACTGACTAAAGCCTCCACAAACTGTGATACAAATAAACCTGTTCCCCCTTAACTTTGGTGTCAGGTATTTTGTCTCAGCAATGAGAAAAGTAACTAAGACAGAATTTGCAGAGAGTGGAGATCTTTGATGTTACTGTACCTGACCATGTGGTTCCGGAGCCTTTGGGAATGACTTCTGGAAAGAGTTTGGAAAGGGACAGAGATGCCAGCTGAAAAAGTAAAGCTGGAATGCCTCGGACTGTTCAGTGTGGGAGAATCTAGTCAGAGCTCAGAAGACCAAGAGGTTGATAGAAATCTTGCAGGTAAAGACCAGGCTCAGGAGGTTTCACTTTTGTGTCACTGAGCTATACCCCCAGCCCTGCAAAGTTAATTCATATATTAATCAAAAACTGAGCCTTTTTAGGGGGTTGGGGCTGAAGTGATCTCTTTTTATCTTCTGAAAATCAAGAGAAAATAATGTCAGGAAAAGAGGTGATGGAGGAGAAGATTAAGACTTGTTTTAGCATCACCACATAAAGTCCATTTGTTCAAAGTGGTTACACTTGTGGTCCACTACTAGTGTAAATATTGCTTGGAAAATAAGGGCAGATTAGTTCAAGTCTGAAGTCTTTTTAAATTACACATTCGTTAATGACTATAATGTTTTTCCCATAGCCCTCCCTTTACTTCAGCACACTATTGCAAGTTTTTCAGTTTATATGTAACTATTTTGTTACTTAACTTAGAATCATCTTTGTGAAGTATTTGCTTCACAGGCATGCTGCCAGTTCCATGAAATGTGAATTAGAAAGAACAGACCAAATATTTGAGCAAAATTTGAGTTACTCTCTGTTTTTAAGTAGAATTTATCATTTATAACAATGCTAGTGACCTCAGAAACTTAAATAGCACTTAAAAATCCCTCAAAAGTCATTTATTTCCTATACTACAGCAAATAAATACTGTAGCATTCTATCTTCCACATTTGAATTGAAGAAAGTTTGAAAACAGAATAAGGATATGATAGAGCTCAAGTTGAAAACCTTTCAGTTGTTTGTTTAGCAACTGGAGCTACCAATTATTGAAACTATGACAGGTTCTTTGACAAGCATTAGATATCATTTATCTAATTTTATTATATGCCAGAGGAATGTTGATTTTTTTTTTTTAGTATCCAGCGAGAGAAAATTTAGACACATCCTATCTGAATCAGTTCTAGAAAGCCTGAGGAGAGCTAACTAGATGTTCTTTGGCTATCTCTAAAGCATCCAAGATATTTGGGTTATCTAAATTTAAAAGTTAGAATTAATTCAGGGGTGGGAGTTGAAGCAGCTTGTTTGTTCCAAGACACCATCCAAGCATATGATATAAATGTGGATAAGGCAGGAAAAGGAGAGGAGAAGGTATACTAGGAAAGACTGACAAAGAAGTTAGGAGGTTGAGAACAGGAAAATAGTGTCTTAATTCTTCCATAGCCTCCTGCACCTCACTCTGCAAACTGTCATTATTTTAATTGTGACTATATTTCAAAAATTTAAAAAGCTAGCTTTCATAAGTTCACATTCCTATCATTTTTGTGGAGAGTAAACACTAAGTTTCAGGTTTGTATGTCCATATGTGTTGAATAAAATAAGGGACGGTACATTAGGAAGTAAACACTACATGCATTTATCTTTGACTATAATTTTTATATGCCACTTGACCCTGAAAGTGTCTTTATTTGATTAAAAAAATTCTATAAAACTCAAGTAACACAGTTTGTTAACATGTACATAACTCACCAAACTGTGTTTTATCCTTATAATTTTTTTGTAGTAACAATCCAATTTCATCTTCCATTACAACATTATTTGGTGACCTGGTACAATAGGATAACTTTTATTTGCATTTTAATATCTAAACAACAGCATATGAAGTAAAGTTATGAAAATCTCATAGAATACCCTTCATTTTGAGGAATAAAACTAAGTTTCTTCCATCTATTTTCTTTTTCTAAACTGCAGTGTGAATGAGTTTTTCTCTTTACTTCTTGGTGTCACTTGTGCCATTCAAAGTTTTTTTGTTTTTTTTGTTTTTTTTTGGTACCGGAGATCGAACTCACAACCTCGTGCCTGCTAGGCAGGCGCTTATGCTGCTGAGCTAAATCTCCAGCACTGTACTTCTGTTCTTTATATTGTAAACCTTGGTGTTAAAACCCATACTAACTGGGGCTAATTGGTAAGGCTACCTAATATCTAAAATCAAAATGTACTACAATGTTAAACACATACACTTTTACGACCATGTCTGATTTTGCCACAATGTCTTTTAAATATTTACATGAGAGAATCAATTGTTTATATACATAAAAGGTTAGATTGTATTCTGAGTTTTCCATGTTTCAGTTGAGACATTAGTCATTTGCTAATCACTAAGCCAATGTTGAGTCTTAGCTTGTTAATAGGTCTGTCTTATGTAAAATTACAATAACATTTGTGGATATTTCTACAGGCTAAACTTTTAAAATGTATTTCTAGAAAAATCTGGAAAGAAAATTGTGTAGGTGGTAATAATATCTAAACTATTTGTGACATTATTCCAGACAAAAAATATATAATAAAATGTAACCATACTGATATTAGCTATTTTTTAGATAAGGAAACATTATGTCCTGATGCTTCCTATATGACAAATGGACAAAAAAATTAGCTCAGGTACAGTGACCAAGTTAACTTTTGGTGGAAAGAACATTATCCATTTTAAGATTTTAAGTCCCTAAGCTCAAATACCGCAAAGGGCAAAATATACTAAAGATGCGTGAGATTTAAAAGATATTAAGAAGCCCCTGCACTATATATCTTATAATAGTCACATAAAGCTCCCTGGACTATTGGTCACTGTTTATAATGATAAAGTACAAAAGGGTCTTATTTACATTCAAATATATTCTAGAAAACTAATCCTACACCTGCAATATTTTACCTGTTATCGTGATTAAAATCTTGAAAACACCTTGACCTATGGGTTTACTTTCTTTTCCTTATTTTTACTCTGAAATCTGAGAATCATTTTTGATTCTTGGACATCATTCTTTTTGTGCTTTTTGTCAATACTGTAATCTAAAATTGTAGTTAACCAGAGCTAAGCATTACTAAGTGTTATATTACCGGTATTGCTATATACTAAATATGTTTTCCTGCATTATCTCTTATCCTCCTTTCTCTGCCAGATAGATATTATTTTTTCATATATAAATGATAGAATTAAAGTTAAGAGAAGTTATGAAATAAATACAAAGTTTTGAAAAGAAGCCAGGACAGCAACAAAATTCTGTCTGATCCAAAAGCCCTATGCTTCCCACTATATACCAACTGTATTATAACAACTTTCAGTTTTCTACTGACTTTTTGCTTTGCTTCCTCAAATAGAAAAATTCTAATTTCACTTTAATGTTATGAAAGTTGGACACACTTAGATAATACATCCTAGGGTACACAGCTACTAACCATAAACTCAAAATCAATAAAGCTCCAGAAACTGAGGTTGAATTTCCAGGGACTCAAAGGGCTTAGTCCTGTGTCACACCCTTTATCTTTACAGAGGCATACCGTATCTGCAGGAGGGCTCCGGAAGAGAGAGGGTTCCTAAGCACTTCCTAAGAATCCAATCTGGCTCCTTTTCCTGTCTTATCTGGCCAGTCTTCTCTACCCCACGTTAACATTTTAGGATTTTCTAGATCAGGGTAGAAGAGAGCCTCTGAATCTCCACCATACCTACTTACATAAAAGAAAACAGATGCAAATCGATGCAGGTCAAAAATCCTGACCAGAGGCATTTAAGGTCATCAGGACTCTTACACCTTTCTCTTTTGCTATTTCTCTTTTTTTTCTTTTCTTTTCCTTTCTTTTCCTTTCTTTTTCTCTCTTCTCTTCTCTTCTCTTCTCTTCTCTTCTCTTCTCTTCTCTTCTCTTCTCTTCTCTTCTCTTCTTTTGTCCTTCTCTTCCTTTCTTTTTCTTTCATAGCTCACCCCTACTCTTCCTCCATGATTTTTCCTTGCATCAAGTGTCTATCCGAATGGTGGTAAACTGAAATGCAAGCTGCATCCAGCAATTTGTTATCAACGAAAGCCGTCAAAGATTTACCATTACTGGTCCATCCCATTATTTTTTAGGGCTACTCTCTAACTAACCTCAACTAACAGTTAATGAGAACTTTCCCTTCAAGAAAGTATTTCTATTGTAGTAAAGAACTCGAACTAATGAAACTTTTAGTGAAGGACTCTTGCAACAGTATGAATTCCAAATGTTAGACTTACAGGAATTAATTTTGGACAAGGTTTCTGCTCAACATCTGTTACTTCACTAGATTATTCATATTTACAATAGTAGAGGCACATGTTCAATAAAACAAAATGAATCGTTACAAATCAGAACCCAGTTTTATCACAGTGATAGTTGTGTGGGAGGCCACATTCTCCTAGGTTCATGAAAGCTTAATTATTTCAGGTCCAATAGGATAAGCAGATATTATGTCCATGAGCATGAATAGTATTTTTTAAATCTAAGTCTATGCAATTTTGATAAATTTAGTTTCTGTTTTATTAAGCCTGATCACAATTTCAATTTCAAAAGTGTAAATTTATTAATAAAAAGTGTTCTGTATACTGATATTCTGACTACTTAAATTCTACCCATTTAGAATTTTAGAATTTCTTCCTCCTCTTGTAATCTACTTACAACCCAGATAAAGTCTACCAGATATGCTGTTTCTGTATTGTCTGCTATTTCCTGGAAAGGATTTAGGTGCCACTTACTGAGCATAACCTTTGTTCTCAAGAACAAAAGGAATATTCCCACAGGGAAAAGGTAGATTTTCAGAACCTGTATCTTATATGGTTCTGTCATAATTTTGTAATCCTAGATGCAATTTTGCGGTCCAAGTGTCTTTGTGTCATTTTGTTATAGGAGTAGGGAAGGTATCTATTGATACAAATCCTATTTAGGATGTGGGTAGATTATTGTCATTATTCTATTTCCCTTTTGGTTTATCTTTGAACATTTTTCCACATTGTTTTATACCCACTTGTGTTACCTACCTTTATCTTTTATTTTCCGTCTTTCTTTTTAAATACTTTGGTCAATAACAAAAGTACCCATTGTAATACTACACCATTCCTTTGTGTACATTTATCATGGCTGAGACACCTACCACTGATTAACACCAAATACATGCCAGGTACTTTGCATATTTTATTCCTATTTGTGGTGGATTAACTAATGGTCAACTTGTACCACCCAGCTGAACTTAATCAGTGTGGTTCTGGGTGTAGAAGGCCCACCTGAGAATCTTTGCCAACAGCATAAAAGTGGAACTGGAAGGGAAGGTGCTGTGCTGGAGAAGCTTGTCTTGCTGGTTTTCCTAATAGGAACTCAGTTTTTCTCTTCTCTGTAGGAGCTTGGGTCCTCACTGTCACTGATGATGGCTGTGGTTCTCTTCAGGGAAGCTCTGGCCTTTACCTTGAACACTACTTTCTGACTCCAGTACAGAGCCCTCAGTCTGCTGGTGCAGATCTTTCATCCCACTGGTGCAGACTTTCTCACTTTCACCATTGACATTTGGGCCTTCCCAGTGCAGATCCTTGATACAGACTTGCATTGAGAGATTGTCATGGGCTCTAAGCCTCCAGTTAGACTCATGGAGGACATTGCCATGGGCTCTAGGTCTTCAGCTGGACTCACATAGGACATTGCCATGGGATCCAGGCCCTCAGGTGGATTCTTTGGGGCTCCAGTGTGTGGACAGATCTCCTACATTTGACTCTTTGGGGCTGATAATTTATATGTCTTGTATTAAACAATAGAAAGCTAAATATGAAAATTCCAAATGGATTTTGGAAGGAAAAAAATGCATTACTAACAATTTTCAGTGCCGGAAATGCTTAATAAATGTGTTGAATTATTTTTTTCAAATTCTATTTGAAACCTTAAACAAAATAAAAGGAAGCAAAACTATCTCACACTGAGTAGTCAAAGATTGTTGTTCTTAATAGCAAGCAAGTTCTTCATATTCTGAATAAATATATTAGTTCTATTATTCTTTGGTTCGACTTATTCATCCAGGTGCAAGACAAACTGATTTGGCCTGGCCCGATGTAGGGTAAAACAAAATGCAGAATGGAAGTAGAAGTAAAATGCTTTGATTTGACATGATACGGTTAAATTGGACTCCAGGGTCTCATAAACCTGGGTTTCAATCTTGAACCCACCCTTATTGTGTGGTCTTGGAGAAGTCAGCTCATTGTCTACTCCTTAGTTTCTACCAATAAATGGCGTAACAGTACTTGTACCATGCAGTTTTACAAGGATTACCAACTACAAACATAAAAAGTATACATAAGTGGTACCCAGGAAACAGTGATTATATTCTTCCACTTCTGTCCTGATTTCATTTCCCTGAAAATGTTTGTCATTTAGCTTGTGCAGCTAAGAAGAAAGATGATGCACTTTTACAAATACCTTTCTTTGGGGGAAATGATTGAACACAGTGGCTAAGAGTAGAGTCCTGGTCCCCACCTCCACTCAAAACTGGAATATAAGTTCCACAGGCATGGGCGATTTTGTCTGTCTGCTGTACTGGTGGGTTCCAAACATTTCAAAAATGTCTGGCAAGAAGTAGATGCTTAATCATCATATGGAATGATGAATATTTGGGTTCATATCCATTTTGCACCACGTACTAGCCACTTGACCACCTTCCTCAGTTTTTTCATCTGTATAACAGGGATGATGATGACAATTATCTCATAGGCTATTATTAAGATTTTAAGTCACAGAGTATACATGAATGAGCTTATGATTATATCTAGAAAAGAGTGAACGCATTCTAAATGCAGGTCTAAACAAAAAAGTGCCAGAGGTACTAAGTCTGAACTGAGTCAGATAAACAGGGTTGTTCAGGCATAGTACGGGGGCTCCCTCATTACAAATATTTTATGTATTTTCATTACCTTTCTGAACTCTCCATTGGTCAAGAATCTTCTCCCTGTAAGGTATGGCCAAAACCATTCTTGTGGAAACATGGCCCTTGTGAAGCATAATTTGTAGGGAAAATTTCCTCTATGAGAAAAAAAGGGAAAGACTAACATTTATCTCAAGGAAAATTTGTAACCCAACTCCCAGTAATTTTCATCACTGACACAACTTCACTGAATCTTCACAGAAACTCTCAAAGATGTATTTTTTTTCATGTAATATATAGAGAAACAGAGGTTCCGAGTACCTTGCCTGAAGTCACTCATTTCTATGTGATTTAAGGCTAGGCAGGCTTCCTGCCATGTTACACTAAAGAGCATCAAGTTCGCAGGTGCCCGTCTAGACGCTCCAGGAGTGTTGCTGGAAACAAATGCAAATCTCCCATCTCTGTCTGCATGGTGACCAGTGGCAGAAAATGTAGTTCTCTCCTTTGAGAACCAGATTTCTTTTTTGTGTGAAGAGGAATTTATATTTCTCGCCTTTTGCAAGAAATAAAAAAAGACTTTGAGTAATTGATGACACGCTGAATTTCAAATCTCTGTTTACTTTTTCACCTCAGAAGCATTTCCACACTGACACCATGAAGAATTAGCAGGTTTTAAATGATAGGAGATGCAATTGATGTGGTAGAACCGATGTCACTAAAAGAGGTAAAGATTTGAGTGCCATCTTTTAAAGAACCTGCCATCACTTCTAGCCAGTGTGTCTCTCAAGTCGTTAGTGGATGTCTGAGAAGCCCTGGATACAGTTTAGAATTTTCCGCCAGACTACAGGGATTTTTTTTTTATCGACAAGAAAAATGATGCTACAGATATTCCTCATTTAACAATCTACTTATTTAAGGACTGTTCATACTCCCAGCTGAAGCATGCTGTTTGGATTGTCTGTCCACTGCTTAGATTTAAAACCTGCATTAGAGCTCACAACACAGGGATGTGACCAACACCGCAGCCTGATGGTAGCTTCTTTCACAGTACACTGGTCTAATTTTTGCTGATTTTTACTGTGCAGTACGATACTGTAGTTTTCTGTTCTGTTATACATTATAGTACTGCATGCAAGAGTCACGAAAACAAAAGCAAAGTCATCAAGTTGGAGTTTCCTCTGATCATTTGTTTGTTTGAATATTGTACATACTGTATATAATTCCCCATACAGCGACTAATTCAGTTAACGACATAGTCACAGGAATGGAACTTGGTCGATAACTGAAGACTATCTGTATTAAAAGAGCTAAATCCCTACATACAAATGACGTTTATTATAAGAGAAGCAGTAGCATTTTTCAGATGTCCAGAAACAGATACTGATACTTCCCCCAGAACTGTACGATGAACTTTATCCAATACACTTCTACTTTCTGATTGTTTTTTTCTATTACCAAACCAAAGATTAACACCTGGTCTGGCCCACAGGAAAGATCTTTTGATCTGTCTTGTAAACTGTAAAGCATATACTCACGTTCTTATCATCACCTGGTCTTCTTGGGGAGCCCTAACTGAGGGTGTTTGGGCAGTGGAAAAGAGCACACGGTGTGCAGACAGTAAATGATTCCCCAGAGGAAAACCGTGAGCTATTCTATGAATAACCACAGCAGCATAATTAATTTCTAAAGAATTTATTTATAGTTGCCTAATTCCAGCCAATAGAAAGTTTATATTCTTAAGGATATTAATTAAAAATCAGCTGATATACTGCTTTACTAAGTCATATATTGCTTCACAGAAGAAAAAAATCTGTTAATATGTAAAATCTGTTTGTGCCTGACTTCTGAGTTGATAAGTCTACTTAGACCAAATTCTTAATCTATTTCTTTTCTGACCGATAACTGCTTTTAAAGTGATTGGCTGGGCATCATAAATACGTTCCTAGTTCTCTTTATGTTTTTGTTTCTCCTGCTATACTAAATTCTTTTCCAAGTAACATGGGATAAAGTGCTGTCTTTGAGGGTGTAGTGTATTGCATTTCAAAAGAAATATAATATTAGAATATTCTTTTGTTACTATATTTGTGTTAGTAATATCACATTACAATGTTACAGTCTTGCTGCATGATTCTGTGTTGCTGAGGCACCTCTCTCACTGTCATTTACCTAAAAATAGATTAGAAAGTCATTATTCCCCCCACTGTATCAATTTCCTGGTGCACAATCTAAGAAACTAAAGGCTATCTACATATCCTGAAGAAAATTAGGCTACTCAAACACACTCCACAGCAGTATTCTCAACCTTTTTATATTTAGATTCTTCACTGACCTACTAGTACCGGTCTAACTAAGGAAATAAAACTAAATTTGTTTAAATGTTTCACTTTGATACAAAACTAAATGGATTAGGATAAAATCTGTTACTATCTACTCTATCAATATAATACCTTTTTTTTTCAAGTTTTTCAGTTGGAATAATAAGTTATATAGTTACTACTGTTTCCTAATCTTTAGCACTGGAAGTTGTTAACATTACTATAGGAATTTTTTCTTGCTTTATTCATGATAATTGTCTGCCACCATTGGGAATGTCCTTGAACATCACTACAGTTTTATAAAAATGAAAGTCAGATTGCAGAGTGAAAGAATTTATAAAGCTAACTTTGTAAATAGATAATATTTGTAAACATAAAGATAACATTTATAGTATATTATAAATTATGTATTGCATACTATTAATATTTATATATATTTATAAACACAAAATAGCATTTATAAATAGTACATTATATTATATACTATGTTATAGGTAACATTAATGTTATATGCAACATATAATATGTAAGAAAACTATTGCAGAAAGTTTTTTAAAGTAAGTTTAAGAAATTGCAATTTACTTGTACCTTTTTCAATTTGAGATATTGGGCATGAGTCTGATTTGAAAGAAAACCAACAGTTGAACATCACAAAAAGGAATTTATGTGCTTGTTTATTTATTTCAATATTCAGTTCATGACAAAATGCATTATAAATATCTTTTCATATTTCTATACTCACTAAAAGCAACAACCGCCTTTGTAATTTAGTAAAATAAGGCATACTTCACAAAGAGAAATTTTAACATTGAAATCAAGATAATAAGTCAAATTCTCTCTAAGATGAGATGTTTCCTTTATTTATTTTTAGAATACAATCTGAGTGCCTTCTGAAATGGCATAATATGCAGAAGTTTATATGAACTGATGCTACTTCTAAAAGTGCCTGGCATGTAGTCTGAGGAAAGCAGAAAACCTATAAGAATCTGACTTTGAAGTAAATTGTTTCTGTCCATGTCCAGTAGGGTAGCTCCCAGTAAAAAGCCTCTGCCAGAAATGTCCAATCATTTTAGCCAAAAAAAAAAGTTCCCTTGTAGCACATAGTATCCAGGAGTCCATAGGCTTATAACTGAAGATGGGATTAATGGGACACAGGTTGTTTTTGAAGTATCCATCATAAAAATATTATTGCGTTTTACTGAAAGCCACCTAAAAAGCATAAAGGATATATACCCCTCATAAAATCTTGCTGCAGATCATACACAATGAAATCCTCCTGGGCACACGTTTTTAAACTCTAACCTCTCGATACCAGCAAGCAAAGAATAGAATTTTCAAAAATATTTTGACAGAATCAGGAGGAGGATTTTATTCATTGCTTTAAAAAAACAGCATCCTTTTTGGTAATACTGGTGCATAAAGAGACAACTTAATGAAAGAATCTGTAATTGCTGATTTTTAAAGTTCAGAATCAAAACTTCACTACTAGTTTTTATGACTTACCAAGTTACAAGCTACCATTTTCTCTTTTGTTTTTAAGTTTAAGTCATAAAATATAGGCTAAAAAATAACTTTTAAAATGTTTTTAAAATAAAAGGTATAGCAAGAACATTTTATTTTTAAAGACATTATCTATTCTGGTAACTTAACTAGCACTAAATTTAGAACACTTTTGACCATGACAATTTATAGGTACTGCTAACAAACATGGGACACTCAGAGCCACACTTTTACACTAGAAATGAAAGAGGCACTGTGGAAGTATAAAGGAAATCATCAGAATATACATGAAATGAGAACTATACAGGGATGTTGCCCTCTAAAGGGGTAGGTAATGCAGGAGTTCTCTGTCTGAAATCTCAGCCACATTCCTCTTGCCATATGTATTGGATCCCACATCAGTAAGCAGGAGAACAGCGCCAAGGTTGTGACTAGAGCGAACCAAAAAATTGGTCAGGCGTTGTGTCGCACATGTGGCAGTGTTGCACCTCCGTTTGTCCACTTGCTGGCTGCTGTCACTGAACAAACATAAAAGGTTAGAGACTTAAAATGAGGATAGGAAACAGCCATGTGACCCAAAATATATCACAGGGACAAGCTAGAGGAAATATTTTCACAGAAGTAACTCAGAGTTTTGATTTGTAAATTTCTGGATGACAGTTACTCTTCACACCTTATAGGTGCAGCAGAATCAATTTTTGAATAGGAAATCACAAAACATCTTTCTTTATGGTCAGTGTTGCCTTTCTCAGTATAATTCTATCTTTTTTTGCAATTCAGAATACATTCCAAATAAACATAATAACAATGTGTGTTTGGCTTGTATTCTTCAATGCTTTGGTGAATTTATTTTCTGTTACATAAAAAAGTTTTAAAATGTGAAATTTGTATAAAAATATGGATTTCCAACATCCTTCCAAACAAGAATTAAGCAATGTTAGTTAACCTTTGTTAGGTTCCTTGAAATAATTTAAGGATGTTAAAAGGCAAAAAATGTCAAAAGGAAATTCTGCAATATACAACAACATAAATGAACTTTGAGAACATTATGTTATGTTAAATAAGCCAGTTACAGGAAGATAAATACTGCTGGGGATGTAACTCAGTGGCGCGGTGCCTGCCTGGCAAGTACAAGATTGTGAGTTTGATTCCTGGTACCAAAATATAATACCAATTGAAAGATAAACACTGCATGATTACACATATATGAAACATTTAAAATAGTCAAATTCATGAATCAGATAATCATAAGTAAATGATATTTACCAAGACTAGTGGAGGAAGAATTAGAGTGTATTAATGACTGGACAAAATGTTTTAATCCAACAAGATCCATAAATTCTAGAGACGTGTAAAAGTTTGTGTCTATGTGATAATACATTATAGAATTAAAAATTTAGTAAAAGGGCAGAGCTCGTGTTTAGTGTTCTTACCATGATAAAATACAATGTAAAAAAATATGAAGGAGAGAATGTCAGATATTATGAAGTCTCAAGGAGAATCAAATTTGTCAACCATTTAGGCATCTTTGTCAGTGTGGGAGTTTTCTTAGTTTTAGCATTAATACATGACATTACCACCTTCCTGCTACCTATATGGACCTATGCTTTTAACAATTTTTCTGACAGGGCTAAATTAAATGTTAAAACCAAAAGGCTACAACAATGGCATCAATATTCGGCACATTTTTAAGCAACCTGAAACACCTGCACATATTATAAAAATGTTAAAAATCACAACTCTCAAATGCTGTAAAAGTCCATTTGAATTTTAACTTCTGTGTTTTAAAATTTGTATCGTCTATATTTTTGTACCATCTTTTATTTCAATGTATAAATAGGACAGCTTTCTATTGCTGTAAACAAACAAACACAAAACACAAAACACCTGAGAGGAATCGACATGAAAAGAGGAAGGTCTTATTTTGACTCAGAGCTGTGGAAGTGTCAGTCCATGGTTAGGTGGCCCTGTTGCTTTGGGGCCTGTGGTGAGAAGAACATCATGGTGGGAGTGTGTGGTGGAGCACAATACTTGTGTAATGCTTGTGGGGAAGCAGACAAAGGGAGCAGAAAGAAAAGGCTGCTTTCCAAATCCACTTTGAGAGAACTCCTCTGGGAAAGTAGAACTTCCTACTAGCACCTATTTCTTATAGTATCCACTACCTCTGAATAGCACCGTGGGCTGGAGACCAAGTCCACAGTATACATAGGCCTTCAGTGGACATTCCAGATGCAAAGTATACCAGTGTGCTTTCAAAATTTTGTTTTAAATGAATTGAGAGCAATAACACTGCTTACTTCTTGTTGATTACTATTAGGAAAATACTTTAGTTTTCAGCTTCATGGAAGTTAAAATATGAGGAAACTTAAGACATACATAAAGTAGAAAATGATAGCTACGGAGCTAAAAACTGAATGTACAGAAGTGAGTTAATACATATAACTTGGGGCTATCTCAATATGTTTACTTTGTATGAGGGAACATTGCATTATCTCTGTCTCTTCAGAGAAGTGGTCTAAATGCAAATGTTTAAAATTTCACGTGAAACTGTTTTTTTTTTTCATTTTTTACTGCCATATTTTCTTCAAAATACAGAAAACTCTTCTGCCATTGTCACGTAAACTGGGTATTTATTGAGTGTAAATATATGTTAACAAAGCAACTAGGCAAAGGGAACCCATGTTGGGGTTTAAATTGGTCTGTATCCATCATGTTCACACTATCTGTTCAATTACATCGCTTTAAAGGGACAGTACCATGGACATTTCTCATTTTAAAAGAATGACTTTATGGTTTGAGTAGATGTACAAGAATTCCCAAAAATTGGATGTTAAATTCTAAAATGTGAACTTTTCCTGAAAAAAACAGCAGAAATTGAAATTTGGCCCAAACACTACAAGCTAATAGATTTAAAGCAACAGAAAATTATCTTTCAAATCAGGAAATTCTGGCCCAAAATATGTTTAGCAAATGCCTGGAGTGGACTATGAAATACACTAAATACTAAATGTAGATCTGTACTTTGATAATGGGTTGGAATGTCAGTAATAGGATCTAAAATCATTCTAGGTAAAATGTTACCTTATTTGAGTTATCTAAAAGTGTCATTATTCTGCATAAAAGAAATAGAGCTTTTATGTTTGTTTCATAATTGTAAAATTGTTTTCCTAAACAAGATCCTTCATCTAAATATAATCATCTGTGTATACAAGATGCTCACCCCAATAGTCATTAGGATGAGAAAATATGGCTGAAGTAGAAAATGAAAGACATTGCACTTCCGTTTTCAGGTATTTTTTTTTCTTGATGATCTGGGAAGACAAGTTCTGTTGCCTATGTAACTAGTACCAAACATCAAACTACTGACCATGTATAGACACATACACATGTAGAAATGATTGACTATGAGAGAGTTTAACCAGTAAGGACGATAAGCCAAACTTAACTCTTAACATTGTCTCTTCAAAAACATCTCAGTTTTGAGGGTTTTAATAATTTTCAATGAATACCTGCTCCCAGCTCTTAACATTCATATGCAGAGATGTGTGAGCTCCTCTGGACACTTATAGTGATTATCACTCAGCAGTTTGATAGTTAATTGTACTTTTAACTACTCTCTGATTATCTTCTAGGCAAGTATTTACAAGAGCATGTAAAAAAGTGGGAAAGTATGTGATCCTTTTGCATTAGTCATGAGCACAAATAGATGAAACTACTTTCTGCTATGGTTTATAAAGTCAGCTTGTTACCTCTTAATTTCATCACATACATGTGTGAAAGTTGCAAATATCTCAAAGGAGATAACTGAATTTTATGAGAAGAATGACAGTGAATAACAAATTCACGTTCACTTTGTCTCTAAGAAGTTTAAATTTTAGACACAGGTTTTCTTAGGTCTTTATGAGATTTTTAAAATATTATTTAGTAGCTTGAGATAAGTCATCCTCCACTTTGAAAAATAACCAAACCCACCGAAATCAGAAAAAAGTATTAAAAAGTAATTTGAAGAATAGCTTATATGAATACCTAGTAAAACTTCAAAGTAAAAGATTGTGGAACAATATGAAAATAATTTGATAATAAGTAATCTTATAAACTATTTCTGAATGAAGATTCACTCACAATAAGCACACATCCCTAAGGACATACTTGATAAATGTATTTAGCAAACATCTAATCTAATTAAAGGAAAGATAAAGATAGTGACGGATACACTACATAACAATGCTAATTTTTCTATCATGAGTCAAGCATTCAGTTTATCAGAAACTTTGCACCGGCTATAAAGTTACTTTTATTCATGAAAAAAATCAATTGAAAGTTACTGTCAGTTCTGAGAAAAACATCATATAAGACCGGGGATTTAGCTCAGTGGCCTAAGTGCCTGGCAAGCATGAGGTTGTGAGTTCGATCCCTGGTGCAGGAAAAAAAAAAAAGAAACGAAACGAAACGAAAAGAAAAGAAAAAGAAAAACACCCTGTAATGCAGATAAACCTTGGACTGACAAAGAAAATTCTGTGATGGTTCTTGCTATTTGTTATACGTAGGTCCTGTAGAAATCATTACACATTGCCTTTCCATATTGCACTACCCAGAAAAATACAAAACAAAGATAAATAAAGACAAGATGACAATGACTTTAATGAGAAGCATTCTTTCCAAGGAGTCTTTTCAAAGGTAAATCTAATTCTTGGTCTTAAAGATTGTGTAAGATCAGTTTATCAAGTATATATGGAGCAAAACTGATTTAGGCACAAAAAAAATCCTTATTTTTTTTTATGTCAGGTGCATGTGGACTCAAGAATCTTTTAAATAAACGGAGAATTATAGTTTTAAAGGTTTTCCATTGGAAACATGTAATAACTACTAACCATTTCATCTGACAGTTTTTAGACTTTTTAAAATCTACTAGATGGCATCAAAACATCATTCTGTTTCATTCACAGAATTGGTAACAATGTAGAATGAATCCTCTAACAGCAAAGAGCATTTTAACTAGTTCTTAAGATTAACTTCTTAAACACTTTAAACTTACCACTATGACTATGCCTATACACTTCACTTTCTAGAAAAAGAGGGAAAACTTTGGATATTTCCAGAACCCTTTGAGAAAAAGAAATCTATGTAAATAGATAAGAAAATTCTGTTATCAAAAATGTTGCCCTTGATTTTCTCCAGTTTGGTTCAGTATCAGGTTAATACAGTAGAAATGACTAACTTTTAGTTTTTGATGCTTCATGTTTTGGCTTTGCCCCTCTAAGTTCAATAGCATATTTCTTGACAAAACGAGAATGACTGCTTATTTCTTCTGTCAGATGCTCCTTCAGAGAGATTTAGCAGTCACTGACATTATTCTTTAAAGAACACAGAAATCAGGAACAATGGAGTAGTTTCAAGTAGTATTTGAAAGCATGATTTAGGCAGAATTCTACTGGTACAAGGATAGTCATATAGCAGGATTTAATTCTCATTTTCCCACCTCATACAGAAGAAATCAGACTGTAAAGTTACTGACCTTGCAAGGGGCGTAGCTTTCAGTTCATTTAGTGCAACAGACAGAACAAGAAGAGCTACTGGCAGCTTAAGAAGGCACATTGCTTCTCCGATTTTCTGAAAAGAATAAGTCAGCCCTGAAATCAAGAAGTTTCCTCCAGTCCTAAAAGATAACAATTTCTCATTAGAGCCTAATTGTTTAAAAATTTTAATACAATTTACAAGAATCTAATTTTATTGAGATAGTCCTGTAAAATTATTCATTTTCAAATACTTTTCAAAATGTTCACTTTCCCAATTCCCTTCTCTAAGCAACCTGAAAATTGATATTATAATGCATTGAACCTTTAAACTTTCTTTGAAATAAATTATGTGTTTTACACCAAGTCTGGTTTTCCCTTGTCCAATACGACTTTCCCAGAAACAGGAAATTCTTTACCTTTTAATGTTTCAATGTCAAGAATATCAGGAAATGCCTTTGATAGGAGGAAAGCTTCATGAAAAAAGTCCAAGTTTGCATTCACTGGAGTATTTGCTCCCTACATGCTAACTAGTAAGCCCGCTCTTATATACTCTTCACACCTTCAGCTCAGAGTGATTCTGTCCTGATTTCCATCCCTACGGATAGAAGATGCTTCGTAGCAGAAGCAGATGGGTCATTATTACCTTAACACATCGGTAAATATTAACACAGCAGACATAGAGTGTCTTTGTGAAGTTAATGATGTGTCAAGCTCAGCGGAAGTTTGAATTTTCCCTCTTTGTAAACTATGAGTGAATTTTCAAGATTGAAGTGTATGTTACGGTAAGGAATTGATAAAAAGTGATTAAGAATGACATTAAACGTGCTTATATGCAAAGAAAAAGTGAGACTTGAGGAGACATAAAACTAAATTCAAATAACCCAAGTGGATTAATATCATGAACATTTAAAAGTGTAGTGAAATAAGGTGATGTGTATTATAAAGGGACACAGAAGAGAAATGAACCACATTGAACCTGAACTTACATTTTCTTTCTTTCTTTCTTTCTTTCTTTCTTTCTTTCTTTCTTTCTTTCTTTCTTTCTTCCTTCCTTCCTTCCTTCCTTCCTTCCTTCCTTCCTTCCTTCCTTTCTTTTTCTTTTTACTTATACATGTTTGTAGTACATAAAATTCCATTCATTTTAGGAATTAGCCGCATGTACAGAATACACTTAGTTTCTTTTTAAAAATCCTTTCTGCTTCCTGCCTCCCTCTTCCTGTGAATCTCTATACCTTCCCAGTTTATTTTTTTAAGACAGAGTCTAACTGTGTAGTTCAGGCTGACCTTGAATTTACTATGTAGCCCAGGCTGGCCTTGAAATTACAGCGATCTTCCTGCCTCAATTTCCCGAGTGCTGGGATTACAAGTGTGCACCATCAAGACTGGCTATTCGATGTTCTTTTCATTCTTATCAATATTATTAATTTTGGTTCATGTTCATGACATATAATGTTCACACTGAGGTAATTAGGTTCATTGAGGTAATTAGGTTCCTCAACATGGCACAGCTTAATTCTATATACTTCCCCCTTCTCTCTCCCCCTTGCCTTCATGTCCTGGATGCTTCCTATTTGCAAGAACCTGAACATTTAATACAATTAATATGCACTAGATATAGGATGAAAGAGAAAACAAAAGCCATTTAAAATGACATGGGAGAAGATAAATACATAAAAGCAATAACTTTACATCTATAAATTTTTCTGTTTTGGAACAGATGCATATTTACATATAATCCCATCCAGTAGTACTCTGTGTCTTTTTAATATGGCTTAGGTACAGGGAAAGCATTGTAGTTTCCTGGTGACTGTATGTTTTTGTGACTGCATGAAGGCCATTCACTATTGAACCCAGTAGTATACTGTAATTATATTTCCTTTCATAAGCTTTTTTGAATTAATATTTGTCTGTTTTTCATTGTTTAGTTTTAGAACTGTAAATCGTCTCAGAGAACAGTAAAACCACTCTTCATATAATATTCATATTTCCAGCATTCTCCCTCCCTGTCCATTCCATTGAGGTCACTTTCCTATAGCCTCTGTTCTCCTTCTTTGCTTCCAACTTACTATTTTCTGGTTATTTTCTAGGTTGCTGTAAACTTATTTCTTCATATTGTTGTCCTATTGAGAAATATTCACGTCCTTCCTTTGCTTTGAATATCCCGTTCTGCCTTTTGGTTTGGTCCCTGATTTTGATGGAAATTGTCCTGCTAACTTCCCAAGAATGGGCACTGGAAAGATTGAGACCTTTTATTTTCTTGAGTGTATATGTATTCTCCTTTGTTGGCTGAAAATGGATTTAGGTATACAGTTCTTAGCATGTAATTTTTATTCAGAATTAGGAAAGCATTGTTATGATGTAGTTTAGCCAATATACCTGTAGAGAAAAGTAACTTTAGATCTCTGTGTCTAACTTTTATAAACCTCTCTTTAAACAGAGATGACCCATGCTTGTAATGTGAACGCTCTGAAAGACTGAGGCAGGAAGATCACAAATTCCAGCCCAGACTGGGCAATTTAGAAACTTAGGGACGCCTGTCTCAAAATCATAAAAGTCAGGTAACTAAAAGAGGAGGCTAAAGGAGGCTAGGGATGTAACTCTGTGTGAAGGTTTTGGGTTTAATACACAATACTATAAAATAAAAAATAAAATAAAACAAAACAAAAAACTCTCTCATTGGAACTTCCTAGTTTCTCCTCATTCCTAGGAAATGAAATTGTGTGACAATATGCTTTGGTGTGGGTCTTCATTGACCTAGTCCAAAACCTCAGTGCGTCCTTCAATGTATAAACTTGTATCCTTTGATTCTGGGACATGTTTTTGAGTTTTTGTTTTTTTTTTTCTTGGTAGTTTTTCCCCACTCATATTTCTGCTTTTCTTCCCAGAAGGCCTTTAAAAATTAGATGTACTAATCTTGTACTATTTATAAATTTGTTCTCATCTTCTTAATTTTTAAAATTTCTTGGAAACTTTTTAAAAATTTATTTATTGGGCTGGGGATTTAGCTCAGAGGCCTAAGCGCCTGCCTGGGAAACGTGAAGTTGTGAGTTTGATCCCCGGTGCCGAAAAAAAAAAAAAAAAAAGAATCTACTAACTTTCAAATAAAAGATTAACTTTGGCAATCACAATTTTAAATTTCGAGAGCCCTTGTTTCCTGAATGTTCTTTTTATAGCATTCTGTTTTTGTTTCACTGAGGTAACATCCATCTTTCTCTCTGAGGATACTATTTATAGTTTTCTTTTTTGTGAATTATTTTTATCCCAGAATAATAATCTATTGTATGAATATATTATTGTGTGTTTAGCTGCTTGCCTATTAATAGAGTTTTTGGTTGTTTCTAGTTTGAGGCTATTTCAAACGAAGCTGTTACAAACATAGGAGTCTTTGTAGAGAAATTTTTCTTTTCTTGTTTAAATATGTGTGTGTGGTAGGGAGTAGGAAGCCAATTAATTTTTATCAGTGAGTTGCTACAAAGTTGATTAAGTGCTATATGCATGAACATACCTTCCTTGCTAACCGGTAGATTTTATTATAAGGTTATTTGGTAGGAAACTGACCATTTAGTGAGAAGACTGCAAGGTGTCAACATTTGGGTTTTTTCAGAGACAATTTGTTCTTTAACACATTAAGAATTATTTCTTATTAAGGAAATGAATAATTAAGAATTATAATGTATTAAGAATTATTTTCCTCAAGGAATGACTATCTTAGTTGGCAAGTTGGGAAAAAAGTCTTATAATTTATTTGACTCCCTACTTTTAATTTGGTGTTTCACTTTTTCCTTTGTGGTGATTGGCTTCCACAGATCCAGGTTTTATCCAGTTTAATATATGCAAAGATTAATTGTTGGTGTAATGGATAGTAGTAATGGGAAGTGCAGAGGAAGCCTCTCTGTAATGGGAAGTATAGAGGAAGCCTCTCTTAAAATATCCAAATGCTCTAGTTCTTACTCCTATACTGTATCCTTCCATCTGAGTTATCTAAGCATCAAAATACCTAGACTTTCAGACACAGGAGCAGTCGATTTGCCTCATGTTTACCTAGCCAAGTGTAGGAATGTGAAAAGTAAGTAATTGTTTTAAGAGTAGATCAACAGATCTTAACAGATTGAGAGTCATGATTCCTTTTCAGACTAATGGAAAAAATGTATTTTTTTCTGGTAGACACCATGTGTACATACATTCTAAGTACAGTGTGCGGGTGTTCATATTTCCTGTGAAAACAGCATACGTTTCCTCCCACTGTAATCTCTGTGCTATAAAGGAAAGGAGAAAGAAAGACCAATACATTCAGGCACGGTTACAAGTGGGTTAAAGTAATATACAGAACTTCTCTGGGACTTACTAGGTATATGTCCAATACATTTTTGTTACTTTTTCAGAAACCAGAAGAAAGTAGAGTTTGGAGACAGGGACTAAAAGGGGTAATTGTTAGCACTGTGTTTCCAGAGAAATTGGGAACTGTGGGTTATCAAGGGTAGTTACAGAAGTTAGTTTTGTAGGGAGGAGGGATGTAGACACTGAGTTGTGTGTTTATTAAGAGTCTGCTTTATGTCAGACATTGTGTTAAAACGTTTTAGTGTAATATACTTTCAACCACCCTGTGATGTAGGATATGTTACTTTTACAGATGAGTGTTCATGTGTTTAGAGAGGTTAAGAAACTTTTTCAAATTCATGTTATAATGGCAAGGAAAATTTAAATGATATACATCACATACTAAAGTACTCCAACCTGGAAGAGTTATAAAGAAATAGAAGTAGTACTTATTATAACTAATATTGGAATTCAGGGAGTGGTAAATTGGGAAATCTGAGTGTCGATTTTCACTAGAAAATGACAGAAGATCTACTGAGGTTGGCCTTTACCTAAGCTTTTCTTCTCTATTGGCTGATCAGCATTGTCCCTCTTGTCACTGGAAGTGGTGCTAACATGGCTCTGCACCCCTGTGGTCCTGATCCCCCTTTCTACTTTTGATACAATGAAAACTGGTATTGGGAAAGAACCCAGTTGTCTGCAAGGGACTTTCATGTACGCGCTAAGCCTAAACAGAGAACAAAAGATTATAATCAGGTCCAGCAGAGCAATCACAAATCATCTCCTATCACAATCTCTGAGCTTGGCTTTATTTTTTCCATTGAACACTATCCAGAAAATATGGAAAGAGATCATTAGCTTTACACATAGGTGAATCCTTAGACTAAAATAATTTTACTTTATGTAATATTATTGTGTGTCTGTATTCAGAAGGTCTTTAGTTCTTTAAAATCTTTACTTACATATATATGATATAGAAATGATATATATACATATGCAAATGATGTATACACTTATAATTTGTTTTGTTTCAGATTTAGGAATACTTTAAAATATTTGAACTATATTGCAGTTTTATGTTAAGTGTCTCCTAACCCAAGTAGATGTGATAAAATTAACTGCTTCTTTATAAGTGCTACTTATGAATGCTATGATTGGATCTAATTATAGATAGGAGTTTAAAGTGGTAATGTGTATAGTTGAAAGAACTCTGATTAGGATTTGATTGTTTAACGAGACACTATAATAATTTAAGAGGGATACCCTGTAATTACGTTTTAGCATGACTCAGAGAAGTAGCATATTATTAAAGTTGAAATCTAGCTATTTTATAACTGCTGTTAAAAAGCATAATAAAGTGTGCCAAAAATTCCTTTTAAGATTAGTGGTTTCATTTTAAGCTTAAATGGATTGGTTGAAAAAATTACCAAGTTCACGGAGATGTTTCTTATATACACCCTCCCATATTCCTCCCCTTAGCTCCTACAGGAACAATGAACCACACAATGAACCAGCTAAACAAGGAAAGAACATTTTTATCTTAATGTTTCAGCATAAATGGATTAAAGATATTTTTACATTTGCTTTTAGCTGTAGGTAGAAAAGTGTTGGTCTATGTATTCTGCACAAATATTGTGAGTTTCAGAGACTTGAAGCAGTGAATTTTTATAAGTAATAGATGACAAGCAAAAATGTATGTTCATGTGCAGATAATTTTGACTAAAGGCTGATGTTTGACACACAACCACACATGGCCTTAACAGTACCCTTAATAGGAAGATTGAAATACATTGCTGAATTTACAGAGTCCTTCAATCAGGTGATCTTTTTCATAGTAGGTGAATGGAAGGAAATGTACTAATAATGCAATTATTTCAAAAATAGGATTCATTGATTGAGATTTTTCTGACCCTGAAGTTAGAGTATCTAGATTAATGCTGTGTAGTTTGGTGGTTTTAAATCTTTTAGAATTTTGTCTCAGAATTTTCTCAGCAAGTTTGGTGAAATTGCTACGATCCATCCTTCCTAGTCTTTCCTTCCTTTGAATTTCCAGAAACGGATTCAGTTTTGAAGACATAGGGAAAAACTAAAATGTTTTGTGAGATCCAAGTTTAGCCTGTCCATCTGTGCAATGAAACAGAGAACATTTGGGGTTCTGAGGCTGATACAAACAGAGGCCTCATACTTTCCACAAGGATATGGGCGTCTGAAGCACCTTGATTCCCTCTTACTTAGCCTCCTTTGAAACCCAACAGAAAGCCTTGTAACAATTTCAAACCATTCCAAAGGGATCGAAAGGTTCAAGGAGTGCTGGTGAGTTTGTGTGGTATTTGTCTGACCTTGGATATTTAGGGGCACCCTAAAGCCTGGTCTTGGATACCATTGCTATCTCTTTCATCCATGGTTGATCTCTAAGCTTTAAAATTGTGCTAGTAATGTTTATAAAACTTGAAAGCTATCAAAAAGAAAATATGCATGATACAAATAGATGATGCTCCTAGAGATCATCTGCACTCTCCTGAGAAGGGTGAGATTTTTCTTTAACAGATCTGTGATGGGTCCAGGAATATATGGCATAGATGAATCTTTGAGAAACCGCACTACTGAATGCCAGCTCCTTCCTTTCTATTGCCAGCACACCCTGAAGTTTGCGGCCTCCATACTCATGACTCTCATGTTACGGAACATATTTTGCCTCATTATATGGTTGTCTAACATTTCTTATCTATTGGTTTCTATGCTGCTTGCCAATAAGGGCTTTTAATTGCTGACTTCTTATTTATCTAATGTCTCAGCACAGGGCTTTGTGTGTGTGTGTGTATTCCTGAGGGTTGAACTCCAGAAGGCCTTCACACTGAATTACAGTCCCAGCCATTTTTCTTTTTTGAGACAAGGTTTCACTAAATTGCCCAGATTAGCCTTGAATTTATGATATTCCTGTCTCAGCTTCTCAGAGTGCTTGATTACTGGCATGCACTACCATGACCCACTTGGTACAGCACCTTGCTGGTACACTAGAATAAAGTGTGATGGTTAAAAGTTAGGACTTTGGAAGCTATGGAAGTGGGTTGGAATTCTGGCTGTAGTCTATAAACAAATTAATATCTCTAAATTTCAAGATACTTCTCAGCTAATGACATTGATAACATTAGCTGTCTTGTACGGTTAGCTAATCTTTAAATGGAAGTATATACAAAGACTTTCATGTGGTGCGAGGAACATCATGAGCTCTCCATCCATTGGTAGCAACTTTATAAGGAAATATGTTATGTTATTCAGTATGCGCTCACTAAAGAAGCACAGACAATATATGTATGCATAATAATAAAAATAAAGTCCAAACTGATCTCATCTCCCAAGGGCAATGAGGGATAACATTTTGATGAGTATCCCTCTGAGCACTTATTTTATCTATATATACATACAGATTTAAGGAACCACCATATCATTTCTACAATTTTTGTGATATGCTTTCTGATTCTTGAAAATGTGTTATGAATATTTTTCTATGTCAAAAGTAAGTTGTACGTTGTGATTTTATTCAGATATATATATATCTATATATATTTTCAAGTTGTTTTACATTTAGTTTTATACATTTGCTAAAACAAACCTGTAGTGAACAGTTATTTGTATATTTTTTTGCCTATGTATTCTTTCTTAAGTTCAACTTTTATAGAATTGGGGTTGTTAGCTTATTTATTTTATACATTTTTTAAAATTTGGTAATTACCATTAACTTGCCATTAAAGTGTTGGATCTTTTATACTTTTATCTTCAGTGAGTGAAAGATCTTTGTCAGTATTGAACATTGTATAATGAAATACTACTCTGCCATAAGGAAAGGTAAATTTTAGACCTTTTTAGGTCAATGGATGCACCTAGAGACCGTAATCCTAAGTAAAGTAAGTCGAACACCCAATTTTAAAATCACTGTTTCTTTTATGTAACACAAAGTGTAAATAATGAGCAAAATAGAAGATTGACACTATGAAGTAGAAAGAACTTGTGTAAAATTCTTTGTAAATTCAGCCGATCCTGATGGGCATCTATTTTGGACCAGACACTGAATTGAGTAATGGTGGGAAAGGAGCAGGTGAGTCAGGGAACTCTGGCTCCTACTTTGATGGGGTAACTAGTGTAAAGGTATTCAGCACATGGGAATTAAAGGTGTCATAATGAAGAACTTACCCACAGGAATTTCAGCCTAGGCCAGGGTGGTAGATTAAGCCTCTTGAAGGGACAGGTACAGGTGATATTAGACAAACTGGGAAAGAAGAGCAGAGCAGGGAAGCAGAAAAGTGAAAGCTTTCCAGATTGATGATGCTTGAAGATCTGGAGAAAACACAACATGGTGCGTAGAGCACATTCTCGTGACTCAAGATGAGACTTGAGAGGCAGTCAGAAGTCAAAGCACAGAATCTCAGAAGGTTCCACAACTGAGTACATATTTCAAAGATTGAGTTTTTCATTTTTGCAAGATAGTTCAGGTTGAAATTTAGGAGTGACTTCTAGGAGAGGAATGGTATGTGTATATAGCCTAGGTAGAAGCCGATGATGTGGATCAGGCTGGGGTTCAGTATGCATTACTCAGTGCTCTGCTTACAAGTGACAGGAATCTAACTTAAACCAACTTAAACAAAGGGAGAAACTGTTGACTCTTCTAACCAAAGCATGAAAAGTAAGAGTTTCACAAGAGCTTTGGGGGACAATAGAAACCTGGGACTTCAATGTTCTTCATGATTTCTTTGTTTTTCCACCTCCCTTTCTGTTTTTTTTTTTTTTCTTATTTATCTTTCTTTTTGGCTTATCGTTACTTCTCAGCCTAGCTTCCTTGGTAGTTAAAAACAACAACACTACAGTGATTACATGCTTTATTATCTTGCAAGAGACATAGTCTTTCCCCTTTTTTTCAATAAATTGTATTTTTATGGGAGTTTTAGATTCACATAAAAATTGACTGGATTTTCCACAATACTTTCTGCTCTAGTGATAGCGTCTAATATCATCAATATCCTCTATCACAGTGGTACTTTTGCTATAATTGATAAATCTACATTGATACATCTTCACACCAAGTTCATTATTTGCATAAATATTCAGGTTTGGTGTTAGATAAATGTGTAATGACATGTATCACCATTAGAGCACCCTTCAGAGTAGTTGTCCTGCCCTGAAAATTCTGGTTTCCAGATAGTCATCTTCTTTCTCCCCAAACCTCTACAAACTACTTATTTTTTAGTCTCGTCTGTTTTACCTTTTACAGAATGCCATATAGTTGGAATTAAACACTGACTCATTTTTAGTAAGTTTATTTTCTAAATTCCAGTGGAGTGCTTTGGTCTCATTTTGGTTGATAGTTTACCTATAAGACAGTTAAGCCTGTTCATACTTTTGATGATATGGTGACTAGCTGGTCACCTACTGGCCTTTGCATCAATCAACTATGGTCTGGGGAGAAATGGTCTCTGCAAATTGCATTATCATTTTCATTCAAAAATACATTGTTGAAGCGAGAAAAGTGATGCCCAGTAAGAGAGGAGTTCTGGTCAACAGACGGGAGTGGAGGGGGTATTAGGGAAAGAAATGTCTATTTCCAAGTAAAGTGGATGGATTCAGGAAAAATTTATAAAGCAATACCAGCAGGATCCAGGCATGCATTGCATGTAAGGAAAATAATAAAATATAGGATGTTGCTACATACAGTCCTGTACAACTATGAATTATTGTAAGATATTCAAGTTGAGATGCTGCTTACATACAGTTGAGATGTTACTACATGCAGTTTTGCACAACTAGGTTTGAAATATTTGTAAGATATTCAAGGTGAGATACTTAAAAGTGTAACTTGCATCTTTACAAATGGTAATGGAGATGATAGTTGCAAATAACACTGTGTTGCAAATTCAACACTTACTTATTTATTTATTTATGTTACTGGGACTTCAACTGAGACCTTTATGCTTGCCATGCAGGCGCTGTGTCACTGAACTAAACCCCAACCCCCAAAAACTACATTTTAGAAAAAAAGAGTAGATGTTGAATTTAGCAGTGCATTTTGTGAGCATTCTGATGACAAAAACTAGCAAATAATTTACAGTGGTGGAAATCAAGGTGGTTGAGGAGTGAGATGATGAAACAAAAACAGTGATTACAGGTAATGTATTTAAAATTATTTTTGAAGTTTATCATTTCAAAATGTTAACCAGCCTGCTATAATTTGCATTTCTTTTTTTTTTTAATCAAAGGAACCATTGGCAATATTTCTTATTGATATACAGATGCTTTTTAAAATAAGACTGTTAAGTATGTCAAAGACTGTTTTGCTTTCTTTGGAGTTTAATTTACTGTTAAGTGCCCTTATTTTTCTTTTGATTTTTTTTGATTAACCTTTAATTTTTTTTCTGAAAGTATAACCTATGTCAAAGAAAAAGAAATAGTTGATTTGAATTGATGATGAAAATAAAGGGTCAGTCATGTCATTTGGCATAATTCTCCTCAATGAGCCCCTGGCCTATGTGGGAGTTGATATATGCGAATTCCCCCTCGTTCTGAAAGTTTGAGAAAAGGGGACAGGAAGGCAAGACAGACCTTTGCTTTAGACATATTTGACTTAGTTGAGATCTCTTGAATCCATATTATTGTACCACCTACCATTAAAAAAGTATTCAGTTCACATTTGGCACTCAATGTTCTAGTAGAATTGTGGCTTTAAAAGTAAGGTAAAGCCAGTTCTGGGCTACAAGAAAATTTAAATATTATTATATTGTAGTACAAAATAAATATGCACTATAAACTTCACTTGACTAGCTAGAACACCTGCAATAGTAAAATCCAGATGATAACTTCAAAATGAGTGAGAAAAGCTGATAGAATAACCTGAGCTTGCCACTTCAATGCCTAATATACTGTTTGTACCATGAAGGACCAAATAAATAGCACTTGGGTAATAGATTGATTAACTACTTTACATACTAACACTGATAATGAAGTTTTTAACAAGTTTTCTTTAAAGTTCTTTCACTTTCAACCATTTCAGTCCCATTCAGTTTGCCAAAGGAATGACATTCCTGTGTCTTAAAATATGCTTCACGTTACAAAGTGATAGTCTTGATGATGAGGCAAAAAATAGTGACCTTTCCTGGTAATTTGAAATAAGTCTGAATTCAGGATCTGTCAGATTACCAAGGAATGAAAGAACTGACCTACTTTATGGGGGTGAATTTATGTTCACAATTACCATGAGAAACAAACAAACCTACTCTGAATGGCCCCATGGATTATGGATTATTTACTAACACATCTTGTTTCCAAAAAAAGTGGATGGAAAATATGAGTGTTTCATGGTGGTTTAGAGTCCTTGGTTATATTTTTGCAAATTCAGAATATACAGTGTTGGTGCTTTGGAAGCAGAGTCATACAACATATCAAATTCCAGCTGAAGGGAAATTGCTTTGATACCTTTGTCTAGGTACTTATAGGTGGAAAAGACAGTTAAGTAGCAAGTAGCTTCTAAGAAGCCAGAATAGCAGAGAGTCATCATCCCATATTTTCTTTCTGAGATCTTATCTTCTCAGTATTATGTTAAACAGATGGCAATGATACTTTGATTTGAGCTATGCCTACTACCAGTGTAAATTCTTCTGAACACAATAATACAACTTTAACCTGGATTGTGTGCTCAGCAAAAATGTATGTGTTTGGTCTTCAACAAAACTCTCCTACCATAATTCTATGGAAGCAGATAAGCCAGTCAAATAGCAACACACTGAAAGCCATTTGTGGAATAGCGTACTTGTTTAATTTTCTAGTATATCAAAAATATTGTTGAAAGACTTAATCTGCATGAGTATATTGAATGATTGTGTATATGGTTTCCTACAAACATATTTTATCATCTATAACAAATGAACATCAATATTTTCTTTGTGAAAATACTCAAAAATATTTTTCTACATATATCAGTGAGGGATTTTGAAGAGCCTTTACTGTCAACAGTGACTTTACCAAGAAAAGCTGGACGTAGTATTGCAGCAGTTAACTACATGATAAAGGCTCGGATTCACTAAAATCTGAATTGAGGGTGAAGAAAAACCCACTCTAAAGCTAAAGCCTCACCTGCTATCTTTTTTTCAAAAGAAGAAAGGAAGTAAAAGAAAATAAGAGAAAGAAAGAAAGGCTCTTATGTGTATATAATGAGTTAGGTGTATGCTAGTTTTATATGAAGTAGGCCTTTATTTAATCTGGTCGCTTTCCTTCTGTTTTTTCTTCCTCTTATTCATATAATTTTCTGCAAAATTTATTTAGAAAAGAAATTTCAGTCTTTTGTTAAGGGTCTTAAAAGGGCTTCCATGTAGACCAAAAATATTTGTCTCTTTGGTTCTTAGTATGCTAAAACTCTTAACCTGTGAGACAAGCCTTTTGATTCAAAAATAACAAAAGGCCCTTATGAAAATATGTATCTGCTAGTTACAGGCATATAAAATATAAAATTAAATATTAAAATTAAAATATATTGGCTTTAAAATATTAATTATAATTGTTTCTGATAACTAGAGGAGTAGAATCAAAGCACAGGACATCAAAGAAAATGAGTCAGACTGAACTTAGTCCTCTATAACGCAAAATACAGGAGGCACTGTGATTTATGCTATGGTGGATACAAGGGGAGGAGTGTTCCTTGGGTTGTGTCTTTTTTCAGCCTTCTTATAATGCTAAAGTTTTACAGTTCTCTCATAAAAGTTCCTAAAAGGCAGCACATGCAATTTTTAAACCTCTAACATCAATGCTACATGCAAGTTCCCACTTAGTAAATGAGATTTATTCAATTTCTGAAAACACATGAATTCATTTGCGAAAGTGCCAGCTTTCACTATTCCGTCATAATTTAATCAGATTTAAAGAGCATTATTCACCAGGCAAAAGGAACACATTTGACGTACATGATTCCCTTGCTTTTCTTTAACATTCCTGGATATTCCTCACACCTTGTAAAAGCACTGAGTAAGTGGCCATCTACAAAAGCATAAGTGACCTCTGAACAGATGTAATTTGAAAGGTACTGCAAATTTTTATTCTGTTCTTCTCTATGTCCCAACCAAAGGATGTGGTTATTATTAACACCTTTACCTTGTGCAAGATAACCAATTGAAGGTTTTCTCCTGTGATTCATAAGCATACGCATTTTTTTTCTGGGAAAGAAAAAAGAGGATTAGTTATTCCTTGATCAGAATAATGTCTTAGATTGGGTGTTGCCACACTGGAAAGCAATAAAATGAGACACTCAACAAACACATCTGTGGAGATAAAAAGGAAAGGGAGAAGAAAGATGTGGTTGCAAGGATGTTTTCAATTAGCCCATTGTCAATTTAGCCCAATATGTCCCATGTAGATTAAGAATGGAAAATAAATGGCAATGACAATTTAACTTTCAAAAGGTGACAGGTATGCATTGTATGGGTCTGTGCATGTACATGTGAGAGAGTTTGCCACCTCCATCTAGGTGTTCTAGCCTGATTCCAGATGCATGATGCACGTGTAAGATACTATACATATGGAGCAAATATCTTATCATATATAAAATAATCTGATAGTAGTAAATATAATGCTAATTTATACACGTTTATGGAGCTGCTTTTACATATGAAAGCACATATTTCAACAAGAACTCTTCCTTGCTCTGTTACAGAGCAATGCAGAACTTAGCCCTTTGAGGTTAACTTAGCCCTAACTCATATTTCAGAGTTAGTTTAAATTACATGTGGTAGACAACTACTTACTGTAGCCCAGCTGAAAATAAAGTACTAGCAAAGCCCCAAGAGATGCTTAATTAATTCTCTGTAGATTAGCAAGGCCAATGGTGTTTTGGACAAAAAGTGTATGAGTAAATTATATCTACTGCTATACTTCTGTCTAACTAAGACACTTTTGCCATATTATGATGAATCTAAAGACAAGTGCACTTGCACAAACTCAGAATTATGGCCTGGTGGGCAATGAAAATAAGTTGTGATCTTTTAATATAAACCACTAGTTGATGAATCATAATTAATAACCTTTTGTGGAAAACTCAAGAAAATGAATTCTTTGAGTTGGAGCCAGCCTGAACTACATTTCTTTCTTTAAGTTATATTGTCTACAACTGAGTTGCATGAAAGAATTCTTTGTGTTTCCCCTACCCTAGAGAATGTCTCTGACAGGAGAGTGCAAGCCCACTGTCTGTAATTTGGCCCAAAATCATTCATTGTTTTGAGACTTTAGGCAAGAATGGGGTCATTACTCCTAAATTTGTGATTGTTACCATCTGACCTATTATGTTGGTCAAACATTAGTATAGCCACAAGAAAGATAGTTAGCTAACATTACTTTTTTGCATATCATTCACTCATGTAATTTCATATAATTTTCACAACTATATACTTTTCTAAGTATTAACATCATGATTGAAAAATTGAATGCCAGTTTATTTGATTTCTAAACCCTGAGCTGCAGGAAAAGATATTATTCACACTGATTTGTAGGAATATTTTGAACTCAGACTATTTGGTTAGTGACTTAGAAATGATAGCTTATTTCTTTCAGAAATGATATCACTGTCCATTCATTTATTCAGTGAGCACTGATTACATATTTACTAACTAAGTAGCACTTTTCTGGGTGCTTTGGAGCCTTTTCTATAGCACACATAGAAAATAGCTATTTGTATTTCATATCCAGGTAAATGAAATGACTGTTCTCAACTGAAGAAAGCCCACCCACAGGTTCTGGCTGCTCTACATGCAGACTGGCCTTTCTTTAGCTGTGATTTGGCTGTGGACTAAGGAGACCTTCCCTAGTTCCTTCTGGGCAATCAGTGATGTCAGCAGATAGTGAGAGCACTGGAGCTACAGGGCTTACCCATCCTAATGGACCTGCAAAGGTGAAATGGGCACTTTGCAAACAACAGTGGCTACAGTCACAATGTGGCAAATGGGAGGAACTTTGTTTAGATATCTAGGGCGGATTCAGTTAGGACTTGAACTGTTGGTGTCTATGGTGACCACTGGTTCTGAAGCTCAATGTGCTAAGGTGGGTTTCTTCCACCCAGCGAGGAATACGCTGACCTAGAGTTTCTGACAGAGTCAGAGATTTGGCTGCTAATCCCTAAACCAAGGGATTACTGGCTATTACAGTACCTTCAGATCTAGAGAGATCCAAAATGAGTAGCTTCTTTGGAACACAGGAGTTATTTTTATATCAACCAGCTGTGCAAACTGGATTGAAGGTTTGTAAATACTGTGGGTTTTACTGTTGGTAGAACAGCTTTTCTGCTGCTATGATTGGTGTGGCGGGTAATTTTCCACTTACCTTTCACCAGCATCAGGTTCCCTGCTCCTGGCCAGTTTCCTGAGCCCCAGGGTCATGGGTTACTGTTGAAAATTGCTCTTTTCTTTAGGGTATCTTTTGGACTCTATCTTCATTGCTAATTTCCATAGTTTCTCTCATTCACGGTCCTGGAAATAATTTCTTGTCTGCTGTCTTGTTTCTTTTCTGTGGCAGAGTGATGCACAGGCCCTCAGTATTCCAACATGGAGGTAGTGAGGCACGGAAATGATTTGGCATTAGCTGGTTGTTACTAACTGAAATTACTAAGACACTACAAAAAAGATATATGCTCAGAAAATGGCTTGCTTATAAAAAGAATTGAAAGGGAATATAATAGAAATTTGTGGTTGGAAAATAAAAATCACTTCTTATCACATTGAAGGCATAGCCCTTAACAAATATTCTCAGAACTTAAAACATACTCAAGGATGGCCCTATAGGAAAAACCTCAGGGGAAATAAGTCTTTATAAAGACTTCTGAAAGGATGAAGACGATGCCTAGTGGAACTTCACTTCATAGTGTGTAATTTCAATTCTATGCTTACTGGACTTATATGTTGATTTATTTACTCTATTAACCCATTATTCAATCCAGAATGCTATTCCAAATAATGAGTAAACACGTACATCAACTTATCTCCTTCTTCTTTCTTTTTTATTGGATATTTCTGGAACATGAATGATGAAATCTGAAAATCAAGGAATGCTAAAACTGATGGATTAAAGTTGGAAAAGATAACATTTGTATGATCTTCAAGTAGCGTTCCATAAACTTTTTAATTACTAAGAGAAAATAATAATAAAATAATAAGTTTATACTAAGACAGCTGGTAGATACACTACTTTAATCATGTGATCAAAAACCAATGTCTCCAATAATGAGACAAATCATCCTGTGTCTCAAGCACTTACACAAGGCAGAATAGCACTCCAATAGTATTCCTTTTCATGATGTATAATTAGGACCTAATAATGAAAAACACATGAGACAAACTCATATTTATTAGTATTTTGAAAAATAGCTGATGTATTGCTTTTATAAATCAAGAAATAGTACACCACTTCAGAAAAGGCCCAAGAAACTGTTTTTAATCAAAAGAAACTAGAGTGTTACCTCTAAGTATAATGCGTGATATTATATTGGATTGGGTGCCAAACCATTAAAAAAATCAAAAACAATGTTATTAAGACAACTGATATAATCTCAATACAATGTTGAATCTGAAGAGTGCTTTAAATATTAGTATCAAATCAAAGCTAAATTCTTGGATTTTTCTGATTATGGTCTGATTATTCTGCCTTGCTTTTAGAAAATACAGAAATACTTAGTGATAGAAGACCATAATTCCAACTTAATCAAGTGGTTACAGAAAAGTGTCTGTCTGTCTGTCTGTCTGTCTCTATCATTATCAAAACAGGGAGTAGAGAAAGAGAAATCAAATGAAGCAAAACACAAACAGTTGGAGGACATTGTTAAAACAAAAATAGTACCTAAAGGAGTAGAAATGAGTAGAACACTGTATGAAAGCTCTATTTTAAAGTTCATTTCTGGATGGAAATATCATATAATATAGAGTGGTACAAAGAGGGACAGACAAGCAGGTAGATACTGAAAATACATTCTGCTAAGAATCAAGATTTTAGTAAGTGTTTTGGTTTTAGGCAACATGGAGTGTGTGTGTGTGTGTGTGTGTGTGTGTGTGTGTATGCATAAACTAAGTGCTTTGCATGCATACATGCTATATAATGGACGTTTCTATATTTGCTAAGTGAGGACTTGATGGGAATGTTTGTTACTCTTTTTTGTATTATAGACTTTTCAATGACTTGTCATTCCAACAGGACTGGATGTAAAGGTCCATTCACTGACTTTTTCCTCTCAAACTTTGTCCTATTGAAGTGACTCAAGTTAGAAACCTGTGAGTTCTTATTTGGGATAGTTTTTGAAGGACTACAGAACTGGAATTTCAAAGTACAAATAAGTGGAAAACAGACCTGGAGATTAAACTATTGCACAGGAACTATTACCCCATATGACTGAAAATCCTGTAATCATGATGGGCATGACTCTTAAATCACAAGTCTAATCGATACCTGGCTACACATCATATCTTCTGTGAACCCAGATAGATTCAAAGATATCAAAAAGGCTGTTGTTATACTAACTGGGGGGAAAATTGTAACCAGTATGACCTTAATAGAAATTTCCCTAATGCTTTTGAATTTAATAATTTATCAAAATATCTGCAAACTGTAATGAAGTGGCTGGAAATGGGGACATTTGTCTTCTCTGCAGACTACAGGAGTGCCATCACAACCAGTTACTCATTTGATACTGGTGGTCTTGAAAGCTGGACATTATTCTCTTGGGGGTTTTAATCCTTGATTATGATGTTTTTCAATATTTCACACATACTTACTTTAAAAAAAATACAGGAAAAGAATGTTGATATAAAAACAAAATGAATTTTCCTGATTGAGTTACAAATGGAAACTCTTGGTATTTACTTAAAAAGAAAACTAAGACGGCCACCACGTCGGAGCCCAGCATTTGGAAAGTACACTGCTAAAGCAGTCATGCAGTAAGTAGCCTCAGGAGGAAAAGTTTTCATTCTTTGGGAATAAGAAAGTCTCATTAATTGAGCTGATAAAGGAATGTCTACCTATGTGTAAAGGGTCAGATTTTTGATCACAGTGAAAATCCCTTACTCAATGTAATTGTGAAGATCCAAGACAGAAAACACATTGGTCCTTATAGAAGCTACAAATTTGGAGACTATCAACTCTGTCTTTTGCCTAGATCCTATATAATAAATATTAGTTTCTGGATATTGTCCACAAAGGTGAGCATTCCAAAGAAATTTCAGCGCTCCCGTGCCCTTTAAAAGCATATTCCAGAAAAGAAAAAGTATATTCTACTTCCATTCTGAAAATAATCACTTTATCACAGTATCAACTCCATGCCCTATGATTTTACTTTACAGAAAACTGCCGACCCACCGTATAATGATGAAGGCTTGTGTTTTTCTATTTTTAGTGACCCTTGTGCACATATTTTTCAAATAAAGCAAAATGTGAAACTCACCCCTCATCACCAACTGGAATCAGGGATTAGTTATATCACATTACTACATCATTAGGCCTATGCAGAATATAAGCTTTATAGCCTTCCTTAAATGAGAAATGAATGTTTTCACATCCTGCAGTGATAGTGAAATGAATGTCTGGATGACAAATCAGTGACACCCACCTCTCAAATATTACCCACTTATACTTAATCTTGAAGTAGCTTTTGGAATTTAAAAAATTAAAGAAGTAAAAAAGTTCTTTCAATCAAATTTACTTTTTACATAATGATTTAAATGACTATAACCAATGGATATGAAAAATTATTAATCTCTTGGTATAAAAGGACCTTGCCACAAATGCTATATGGGAAAAGATAGTAAATGTCATAGAGAATTAGCTTTCAGTGCATTAAGGACTAATCTCCGGGCTGGGAATAGTTAGTTTGGCAAACATTCTAAAGCGATATGAGAGAAATAGGCAGTCATGTCTCAGCGACCCAAGAAAATACGGGCCTGATGGAATGGAAAGATTGTGTCTATAGAGCTCCAAAGCAGCAGCTCCATTAAATCTTTCCTCTCTGTATTGGTTACTTTTTCTTGTTGCTGAGACAAACACCTGACACCCAAAATTAGGGAAGAAAAGGTTTATTTAGCTTACAGTTCTTGGTGGTTTCAGTCCATAATCAGCTGGCTCCAAAGCAGGGTGACATGGCACTGGGGCAACACTTCAAGGCAGCAGCCAGAGCAAAAAAGCAAGGCAAGCCTCTTCTCTACCCTTATATCGTACACAGGCCACCCACCCCCAAAACCTTCAGGGTGGGTGTAACACTCACAAAATGTCCTTGCCCTCCTTTGCACAGGATGAGGATATTTACAAAGTAAGAACCCTGGCTCCCTGCTGAGTCTCTCAGTTAAACTTCTAAACTTCTCAAGTTGACACAGGTGTATTAACCATAAGACTCTCTCAATCCAATGTCTCTGCTTTTCTGCATCTGGGTGCCATAGTTCT
>RJWT010001797.1:0-45043 GCA_004365215.1 Cuniculus paca | reverse complement strand
CAGAAGAATATAATATCTGATGGGTCCTGCTCTTATGGAGCTGTACCAGGCTCAATGCGGCACCTGCTCAGCATGGCACTGGGCCCTAAAGCAACAGTGTGTCCCTCCAATATTAGCTTTTGTGTTCTTCTTCCAAGCCCAAAATAAACTTTTGCTTTTCTTTCATGAGCACTCTGAAAGGTCCTCCAATCCTTTCCCGACACTATGCCCTGACCACTCATGTACACATCCCCAGCCTAACTTCATAAAAGCTGCTCCCCAGCTTCCCTTTTTTTGAGGGGAAAAAAAAGCTTTTTTCTTACTTCTGTCTGTATCTCCCAACTGTGCCAAAAATCCTAACAATATCATCTAACAAATGATCTTCTATACCTCCATTGAACCTGACTATGACCAAGTCTTTAGAACTAACTAACCATCAATTTACAGGAAATGCAAGGCTCAGATGAACATGTATAGAGACATTACAGTTACACATTCAGTAAAATGCGGAATGTAGAAATATACAGGACAAATAACCCCTAGGTTTTTCGAAAACAAAAGGGAAAAACAGAAAATAATAAAATAGAAAAACTCATATATTAAAAGAGTCTTATGAGATATAAAAGTCAATTACTTACATTGCAATTACATTTGCTGTATATTGCAAAATTTTTTTCATTTACTTTCATTAACACATTTGCAGTATATAATGATTACATTTGCTGTAGATAATTGGTACATTTACATAACACATTTTGATTCCCTTCTTGCCCCCTTCTTTCCAACCTCCTTTTGTTTTTCCAGTATCAGACTCATTTATTTATAAGACTTTGTAAAGTTAATTACTATATATACAGATCAAAAATCAGACTAATAGGCCAAAGAACATATAAAATGTTAAGACAATTGTACTAATTCAAGGCACACTTTTAGATACATTGTCTGCACTGTATTATAGTACCTTTTTATAGTACAGAATCTTATTTTAATCTCAAATACGTTAACCTTACACATACATGTATGCATATGAAAATTAGGAAAATATAAACACTAGTTATTTAATGATATTAAGCAATTATGTGACTTGGTTCCTGGTATTTATAAATCAATTATACTTATGTCCGAGATAACTATTATTATAGTTTTAAACAAGCACCCTTATTTTTTAGAAATACACTGAAATATTTATAGTTGAAATAATACGTATGAAATTTCCATGAAATAACTGTGAAATACATGGGAATTATAGATAAAACAAGACTGATCCAATATTTATAACTACCGAATTTGGATTCATTATTCTATACACTCTACATTTGTATTAACTTGAAGATTTATAAAATAAAAATGCCTAGAAATTTTAAAAAATTCAGTTGGGGAGAACCTACTTTAATTAATTCAAGAGTTCTTGTATTTTTTTTTTCCTGCTAAAATACATAATGTTGTCTAACATAAAATGAGCGTGTAGTTTATTCATCAATTAGATTGTGAACTTTATAATAAAATCAGTGTTATATTCAACTCTTCCAAACTCAACATTTTCATATCTTCCTTGTTTGGAAATCCTAGCTTATAACTTTGTTAGGGTACCTAAGGCTTCAGTGCGTTATAGAAAGGATATGGAAAGGAGAGTCAGTTGACCATAGCTTCAATGTTGCTTGTTCTCTAAGAAATGTTTGTGACCTGGGACAAATTATTTAATCATTCTAAGGCTCAGTTTTCATCACCTGTTATAAGGAAGGAGTAGAACTTACTTTGTCTACCATTCATATATTTACCATCTCTAAGGTGTTTTCCTCTCCTGGGCATTTTATTCACTGAAAAAGTACTATCCTGGTTTTCTAAAATCACATAGGTAGGAGTTCCAACACAATGTCACAGAGCAAATAACATTCCAAATGAAAGGTTAGTTTACCTAAGAAACACAATTTTGAATAAGAGGATGGGGAAAGCATGACTCAAGCATGCTAGGGTAGGTCTGAGGATTATAATAGATCCCAAATGTATCAACAAGTAGCCACCTCTGGAAAATTCAAGCTTGTAAAATAATTCAGTATGCATAGATAACCGTAGCAAAGAGAAACTATGCATAGATAACCATAGCAAAGAGAAAGCCAGCCACTTAATTTAGTATTGCCAAAATAGTGTCTAGTTTATTCTTAGGTAATTTAAGCCAAAAGCAGTGCATTTGGGGGTTATCTAAAAGACAAACATAAAAGTGTTGAAAAAGTTACAAAATATGCAAAGCTTAGATAACTAAGATTACTTGGCCTATGGAATGCTGGAGCACAGAGAAGTTGTAATAACAATCTTCAAATAGGCAAGGAAATATTATCCAGATGAAGATAAGGAGCTGTTGTAGTCAGCTGGGTAGAGTCAGGGCTTGTATTACAGAAGAATTATAGTTAGGCTTAGGAAAAACTTCCTGGCACCTGGGAAATTGGAAATGTTCCTTCTCTGGGGATCTTTAAGCATAGGGAAGATGACTACCTTGAGATGATTTTAGCATAGTGTTCCTGAAGTTTTATGGACAACTCACTGATGGGTATCTAGTGATTTATGTTCAAATCTCATAGATGTGGGTAAAAATAATTGCTTTGGTGTGGACTGCAGATACAAATCTGGCAGACATAGATCAGAACTCATTTCCTTCTCTGATTCTCTCAATTTCCTGTTCCCTTGAAATATCATAATGACCAACATCAAAAAGTTCTTATTAAGCTCTAGGTGCACATGTTATATGCCAGCCTACAACAAATGATAAACACACAATCTCCATTCTCTTGAGGATCTAGTCCTCCTCTACATGAAAAAATACAACATGGCAAGGCTGGCTTATTGTTTTTGATGCTGTTTAGTTTGGTTTGAGATTCCTTTTTCTATGTCTGCATCTTTTTAGGTTGCTTCATGATAAGAAGGCAAAAAAAGAGATGTTTGAGTTATATATGGATTGTTGTATTGTAGAGAAGAGTACAGAGGAGGAGAGGTGAGTGAGAGTGGTAGGTGAAATTATTGTAACAGAAAAAGAGAGAGAAATAAGAAGAGTTAACATAATGAGATGGAGAAGCACAATTCTAGCATCTTAAGTAGGTCAAAAAATATTTATTAAATGCTAGCAGAAGAATGATGAACAGAAGTCATAGTTCTTGTCTTCCTACTCCCTACTGAAAACCTGCCCCTGCTGTTGGCCTAGCCTATGGGATCACTGTCAGAGGTAAGGAGGGCAAATAAAAATTTGTACAAAGTATCATTTAATCATTAGTTGAATGTGTACTGAGACCATCAAATCTACTCAATGATTTCTCATTTTCAAGTATCGTATGTGCACATTTTTACAGTAATGCAATTAGGAAGTTAATTTAATTAACTTATTTTACATTTGAGATCCAAAATCAAGAGGGAACATGTGCAAGAACACACATTTCAAAGCATTAGAAAAGCATTTCTCCACCCTGTGCCATTAGAGCAAAACATGTGTACTAATATTAGATGAATCATGATTCCTGTATTTCTACAAGTGCCATCACATATATGAATCATTAATTTCTGTTTCAAATGATTTAAATAGACCCCAGAAAGGCTTTGTGAGTCATCAAGGTCTCTGGCCTGGTGGCTGTATAGTCCATGTTTTCCATTTTCCTACAAGAAATCAGTTATAGATTGCAGGTCATTTCTTCTATATCAGAAAATGTATGCTACTTAAGATTCTGCATGATTTCTTGTACATGCAAAGCCCAAAATACAAACAAAGAGCAAACTAAAATATATGTAATAGAAAACAGGGAGACAGGTCTTTTGCTAAAGAGAAGGAGACCAAGAGATGCAGGAAGGATCAGAGGGAAGGGAGAGTGAAGGGAGGAAAAGGGGATTAAAACAAGAATTAAGACATGTACCTGGATCAACTGCCCATGATGAATGTAATCATTATGAAAACATGTCCTAATGAAAAAAAAGATTGTCAAAGAATTAAGTACAGCAGAAGAGCCAAAAAACCCTCACTTATTATGCACATAAATGCCTGCAACATTAAGTTTCTAAACATTTGGCGGTGAGCAAGTCAATTAGTTGTTTAAAAAATTTTGTGGTGGAGTTGAAATTCATTTTTGATGATTGACAAAGTTTTTTGTTATAAAAACTTTTCAAAAATTTTAAAGAGAAATTGTCTTAATGTTTGTCAGCTCAACTCAGTTTATTGGTACAATTTAGGTATATACAGTGTTCACATTCATCATAGGGAATTCGTACCTGTACATGATATACCTTAAGTTTTTTTTTCTTCTCATTCTCCTCCCCTCCCTCTAATCCCTCTTCCTCTCATTTACAAAGCTTTATTTCCATTTTAACTTTCCTTTCTCATGTTCTCTATTCCCTTCCTTCCTTTCTTCCTTACCTCTCCCTGGATCCCCTTTCCTTTTGAAAACTTTCTTCCCATTTCACTGTATCTCTTGTATAATTTGGTTCTTATTTATACGTCTAGTTTCTCATACCAGCAAAAATGTTATATTTATACATGTGTGTCTGATTTATGTCACTTAAAGAGTATGGTCTCAAGGTGCATTCATTTAGCAATAAATGTCTTAAGTTTATCCTTCTTTATGACAGAATATATAAAAAAAACCCCCACATCTTTTTTATTCATTCATCAGTTGATGGGCATTTGGGTTATTTCAAGATTTAGCTATTACAACTGTGCCACTACAAACATGGATTCACATATATTGCTGTGGTATGATGCTTTTAATTCTTTTGGAAAGATACCAAGAAGGGGAATAGCTGGGTCAAATGGAACCTCTAGTCCTAGTCTTTTGAGGAAACTCTGGACTGATTTTTACAGTGGATGCACCAATCTATACTCCTATCAAAAGTAGAGAAGGGTTCTCTTTTCTCTACAGACCTTTCGGCATTTGTTATTGGTTTATTTTTTGATAATAGCCATTCTTTCTAGGGTGAGATGAAATCTCAGTGTTGTTTTAATTTGCATCCCTCGAATGACCAGTGATGTTGAACATTTTTTCATGTATTTATTTGCCATTTGTATTTCTTCATCTGAGAAATGTGTATTCATCTCAGATGCTCATTTTGGATTGAAATCTTGAATTTAGGGAATCTGATTTCTTTTCATTTCTTTACATGTTGTAGATATTAGTCCTTTGAGGAACAACTGGCTAAAACAGTTTCTCACTTGGTGAATTGTTTTTTCACTCTTTTGGTGATTTCTTTTGCTATTTTTTTTAATAAGATGAGATCCTAGTTATTGATTCTTTTTCTAATTTTTTATCTTAAAAAGCAAAACAGAAAAAAGGATAGAAATGATACAGAATTTCAAAAAATAGGAAATTAACATTAGTTAATATATTACATATTGTTATCTTAGAACTAGTTGTTCAGGTTACAAGATCTAGCCACAAAAAATGATCATACAATCAAACGCTGACAGCACAAACTGTTTTTTTTTTCTGATGAACTAACAGAGATGAGTAGTATAGGTGTCTATTTTGCATACATATACATACATACATTTATATATGTATACCTACATACATATAATCTTTTCCTTTCTTCCATTTCTCCTTTCCCCTATCCCAGTTGTTCTTTCCTTTTGAGCACTTTCTTTACCTTTCATTATTACAATACCTATTGTACATTTTGGATCTTATTACTCTTTCAGTTTTTAATTTTTTATTTTTTTTATACTAGGGAGACAATAAAATATTTATAAATGTGAGTTTGATTTATTTCACTTATCAGTATGGTCTCAAGTTGCCTCCATTTACCTATAAAAGTCTCAAGATTATCCTTTTTATAGCTGAGTAATATTCCATTGCATAAAAATATCACATCTTTTTTTATCCATTCTACCGTTGATGGGCATTTGGGTTGTTTCCAAGATTTAGCTATTACAAATTGTGCTGCTATAAACATGGATGCACATATATTGCTGTGGCATGACATTTTCAATTTTTCTGGGAAAATACCAGAAGGGAAATAGCAGAATTGAATAAGACTTCCAATCCTAGTTTTTTGAGGAATCTCCACACTGATTTCCACGTGGTTGCACCAGTCTACACTCCTACCAACAGTGGAGAAGTGTTCCTTCTTCCCCATAACCTTGCCAACATTTGTTGTCAGCTGATTTCTTGATGACAGCCATTCTTTCTGGAGTAAGATAGAATCTCAATGTTGTTTTAATTTGCATTTCTCAAATGACCAGTAATGTTGAACATGTCTTCATGTATTTATTTGCCCAATCCAAAAATGAATATCTGAGATAAACACATTTTCAGATGAAGAAATACAAATGGCAAATAGTTATTGATTTGTTGTAGTATTTCTCATGAGATCTGAGGTTTGTTTATGAAGTCTTTGCCTACACCTATGTCTTCACAATTTTACCTATTTTCTCTTCCAGTAGATTTAGTGTTTCTGTTTTAATATTGAGATCTTTAATCCATTTTGATTTTAGTTTAGTTTATGGTGATAGACAGGGGTCTAGTTTTAGTCTTTGGCATGTGGAAAGCCAGTTTATCCAGCAGCGTTTATTAAAGAGGCTATTTTTATTTCAGTGAAAGTGTTTGAACCCTTTGTTAAAGATAAGGTAGTTGAGTGTGTTTGGAGTTGTTTCTGTATCTTTTCATCTTTTCCACTGATCCTTGGGTCTAGTTGTTTTTTTTTCCCAGTACCATGCTGTTTTTATCATAGTAGTTCTGTAGTATAACTTCAAGTCAGGGATTATGATGCCCCCTGCCTTGCATTTGTTGCCCTGAGTTGCTTCTGCTATAATGGGTCTCTTTTGTATACAAATGAATTTTAGGATTCTTTTCTCTAATTCTGTATAACAATTTGGGGAGTATGGTTATTTTCACTATGTTGGTTCTTCCTACCCAAAGCAAAGGATATCTTTCCATTTTCTGATATCCTCTTTGATCTCCTTTGAAAACAGAACTACAGTTTTCATTGTAGATATCTTTTACTTCCTTTTTTAGATTGATTCCCAAACTCAAATAAACAGCCTAATGTTGCATCTCAAGCTTCTAGAAAAAGAACAAAGCCCATATGAGCAAGGAAATTATAAAGATAAGAGCAAAAATTAATGCAATAGAGACTAAGAAAACAATACAAAGAATCAATGAATCAAAGATTTGGCTCTTTGAAAGATTAAATAAATTGATAAATACTTAGCCAACCTTATCAGAAAAAGGAAAGAAAAAATTCAAATTCATGCTATTAGGAGTGAAAAGGGGAAAATCACTACAGATCTGGTGGAAATTCAGATCATTTATATCGGCTTTGACAATCTTTAATAAGTTGGAAAACAGAAGAAATGGACAGATTCCTATATACATATGAATTACCAAAGGTGAATCAAGAAGACTCTAAAAGACTTATAGGTTTAGTAACCTAATTCAGTAATGTAGCTAAATACAGAGTAAACACTCAAAAATCAACAGCATTCCTATATGCAAATAAACTCACTGAGAGAGAAATTAAGGAAACAACACCTTTCACGGTAGTATACAAAAAAATCTGCATTCTGTACTGTAAAGAAAAGGTTCTATTTGTCTTAATATCTGCTCTCAATATGAAAATCCAATGAATATTTTCTTAGAGTGTTAGATAATATTTTAGGCTTTGCAGGCCATACGGTGTGAGTTACAAAAGTTCATATTTGACATTGTATTATGAAAGCAGTCATAGGAAATATGTAAATGAATGTATGGCTGTACTTCAATAAAACTTTATAAAAGCAGAGGCTAGGCAGGATTTGCCTCACTGCACTGTGTAGTTTACCAACTTTTGATTTATATGCTGGAAATATTCATAAAACAGTTGGGAATACAGTAAATGTTCCATGCCAAGTTTAATAAGGGAGAAAAACTTACAAAGATCTTTTCATTTATTTATTTTTGTTTCCTTGTTAATCCAGATGAAGCTGATAAGAACCTTGTAGCAGTAAACATATTGATAATCCAATTAAATTAGAGTATTTCAAATTTTGATCACAATTCAACATTGCAGCAAATGATTTTACCCTATGAGTTTATTATTTCTCAGTTTATCCCATTTTGATTGTAACCTTAGAAAATAAAACTTGAGTTTAGACCATAGTGATATACAAAAGTCTAAAGAGCTAATTTTACTTCAGAGGGAGAGTGACTTGATCTGCTTTCGGAAGTATTTAGAAAGACGTAATGGTGAGCTGAATGTTGAAGAGCACATAGAAGTTGTTCAGGCAGAAAAAGGGAAAAATGTTTCCCAAGTAAAGTAAGAGTCATGTGCAAAGGCATGGAGGTACGTGAATGCAGAGTACTCTGAAAACTGTCAATCATTCAAAATGACCAAAGTGAAGAGTGAGGTAGGCTGTTGTAATTAATGAGGTCTGAGAGATGAGCTTGAGTTACATCATGATTAGGAGTCTGAAATTTGTTTTTCATACAGGTCTCTGAGTTCCACTGATGAATTTTGAAAGAAACTGTGCTTTGATCTGATTGTATTTTGAAAAGTCCAAAGATGAGGAATGAAATAGAGCTACATGAGGCTGAAGGCAGGGGACAGGAGAGAAGACCTGAAGAGACAGACCAAGTAGCCTGAAGTACATCTGTAGCAGTCTGGGAGAGCAGGCTACAGAACAAAGCTACAGGCATATTATTGCATCTCATTTTATAGGTGAAGAACTTACTTTGGTTAAGTAATTTGTTCAGGATCACAAGATAACAAAGGCAAGATCTGCATTCATATTTCCATAGTTCTAAGTTCACTTTATAAACTTTTGAAATACATCACTGCTATGAAAGCCTATTATTGTAGTCTGTTTTTGGCTGCAATAGCAGAATACTGAAGACAAATATTCAATATTTCAGTATTTTCCTGGAGGTTGGAGAGCTTGAGATCATGCGGATGTATCTGGTCAGCTTCTGGTGAGGCTGTTATCCTCTTGATCTTTTCTTCTGTCCTGCTTATCTTCATTATTTTAGATCATATGCTCCATCTTTGTTAACAGCTTTTATTGCCTTACAGTTTTTTATTAACCCCATGTGCAAACTGGAGCTTAACTTCCAACACTTCCTGACATACATTCATTCATTTATTCTATGAATATTAAGCACCTGCGTGCCACATTATTTTGGGCACTGCAAAAATAATGAAGGGCGGCTTGCTCCCTGAGAAAGTAGAGTCTCCTTTTAGGGATTTCTCATCAACTTTTTATTATACTGATTTGATTTTACATCAGTTTGATCTTACATCATGTCTGCTTCATATTTATGATCCTCCTCCATAACACCAAATTCTTACTGCTCTATCTGTAGCTTAGCCCAAATCATTCAGCATTGCTGAGGTAAAAAAGTGGGGGTGAAACAATTTTCCATTGACATTTAAGGGCCTCTTCTTTCATCTTTCAAATACCTCTTTTCTATCTTATGTGGTTTTTTTGACTGGCAAATCAGACTTGTTCTCTGTCTCTAATTCTCATACTCAGATATGTTTGAAATGATATCTGAGTGAATGTGGCCCACTCTGTTCTCTGTTCCTCTTTCAGACAGAGATGAAGTTTTTCCATGTCAATACATTCTACACACCACTGGATTTTAATAGGCAAGTTGTAGAAAAATTCTGGTCTTATTTTTGCCCTCTAATTTTATTTTTCATACCAGAAGAAAATAGTTTCTACCATCTTATCTGTACCAGAATTAAATGGATAAAAAATATTTTCTATTTGAAGACATGAATACAAATATGTCATTTTTTTAACTTAGGTTAATTGTATACATATATGCTTTCCATTTTAAAGGAACTATAAAAGGTTTTTTGTTTATTTGTTTAGTTTTGATACCTGGTTATCATAAAGCAAATATTCTGAATATATCTGGAGAATTACACAGAAAGTTTATAATTTGGTCTTCTGTTCATTTAACTTTATCCTGAGAGACCCTGGATCATTATCATTGCAGGAATGCAATATAAACAAGCTTTCTACATGCACAAGAGAAAAGATGGTCAAAAAGTCCTAGAGCTGTAGGAAAATGAGAGACTAAGAAATCAAATGGCATAATTTTAGAAGTGAATAAACTGGAGCTGGAATGATAAGGCTGTTAATAAATGTTTTTAGAACACAGGTACTGCTTCTTTTCCTTGCTATACAGCTGTTTACATCATGAAATCTTAATGAGATATCATGTATGTGTGTGTGTGTGTGTGTGTGTGTGTGTGTGTGCATGTACATACTTATCAGATTCTGAAAGATTAAGAATTATTGGTGAGACTATTGATTGTAGGGCTTCAACTCTGACTATAATACATTCTTAGGGGAGATACCAAAATATATCTATGGATTTCGTTCATGGTGTGCATGGAAAATTTACAAAAGCTCTTTTGGAGTTTATAGTCTAATGCAGCCCTAGCAATCTTTTGGACTTTGTCAACTCTTATTTTAGTAATAAATAGGGTGGGAATTAGGAATACTCTTAAGTATTGAGATAATTCTCTTGTACAGGAATGGCAATTTGGTTAACCAAACTTAAACTGATTAGTTCACCAGATTGCTTCTGTGCCTCTTAAATCTACTGCAATGAATAAATAGAAACTTGGTCTTGGGCAGGGAGGAACACTTTTGAGAAGGATAGTGAAGAAGTCAGGCTGAAGAGGTATAGAGCTCTAGAAGAGATAGGGAGTGAGAAGATTAAAGCAATACAAAATCTCTAGTTTTCAATAATTTCAATTAGATGGAAAGCATGTATATGTTGTATAGGATGTGTGAGTTGCATGTTCCTGGAAGGATAAGAGGGTCCAACTTTGAAGAAAGATACCCCAGTGTTTGGGAAGGAACAGATGCACTGATGATCAGGGTGAAAATTCATAGGTGTCCAGGGAAACAAACCTATGGGAAATGGTAAAACAATATCAGGTCCTACTTCTCCCCCAGTTAAAAAAAAAAACATGTTGAACATAACTGAAGCTCATTATGACACTTAGAAAAGGTATATGACATTTGAAAGAAGAATTCAAGAGTGCACAAAGTTTGTGTTTGCATCCAAAAGACACTACTAATTTCTCTCTTCTCTTCTCTTCTCTTTTTTCTCCTCCTCTCCTCTCCTCTCCTCTCCTCTCCTCTCCTCTTTTTCTTTTCTTTTCTTTTCTTTTCTTTTCTTTTCTTTTCTTTTCTTTTCTTTTCTCTTTTCTTTTCTTTTCTTTTCTTTTCTTTCTTTCTCTCTCTCTCTCTCTCTCTCTCTCTCTCTCTCTCTCTCTCTCTCTGTCTGTCTTTTTCCAAGGCAAGGTCTTGCTATGTACTTCAGACTGGCCTTGAACTCACTATGCAGTTTAGGCTGGCCTCGAACTCACAGTTGTCCTCTTGCCTCAGCCTCCCAAGTGCTGGGATTAGAGGTGTGCATCATCACACCTGGCCAAGGCACTACTAACTTCAACTGAATTGGCTAGACCAATAATTTCACATTCAAAACCTAAACATTCCATTTATTAGATTGTGCTGATTGATGTTTTTTCAATTTTTTTTTGCCTCAATTGACTGATGGTGAACTTGGTGACACTGGCTTGTGTGCCTGTAGAAATACCCACAGAATAACAGTTAACATCTTACAAACATTAGTTATGTGATTGAAAAATGGACTTGATCATTTTAAGTCCCAGTTTTGCCATCTGTAAAATGGTGGTAATAGTCCTGTCTCTTTGGTTATCATTAGGATTAAATGAGATGCGTAAGTGCAGTCCTCAAATAGCATCTGGCACTTAGGAAGTACTGTCACTGTTAGCCATTACACTCTGTAGAAGGTGCTTGCTCCTAATTTCCAGGCTTGAGTGCTTATGGATTGGGGCAAGAACGGGGCAGAAGAAAAGGCAATCCTAAAGTTTCCCAGCAGTTCTGGTCCTCCAGCTGTTCTGCCTCCTATGTTGAATCTGACTTTCATACTCTTCCATGAGTCGACCTTGCAGGCTTCCTTCTGCTTTGCCCTCTTGTGATCTGTAGTGTCTGACAAGAGCACAAAAAAGTCTGTCTCATGGCCTTCCACATCCCTGACTTTCATCCTTGTTTCTGTATTTGTTTCCTAGAAAATCTGCCTTATGAATTGAGGCACATTAAAAATTCCCACTGTCCTTTACTTAGATAAAAAAATACAGGGAATTCTAAGTAGGCAAAGGTTTCAAAATTATTCAATCAGTGTCTGATAACCTGATCTTATTTTTCTATATGTGTGAGTTATATTTATTGGCAAATCCTACTAGATATTTTTGAGGACATTCATTTTTGTGTGTCTGTTTTTCAATTGTTTTACAACAAGCATATGCCATTTGCATATTTTAAAAAATACATATATGTGTCGGGCATACTAGTACATGCCTATAATATCAGCATCCTGGGAGGCTGAGGCAGAAGGTTTTCAAATTTGAGCCCAGCTTGGGCAACATAGCATCTTAGACAGATCTTGTTTTAAAAGCAAACAAAAACAAATGCAATCATATACGCAAAAACAATCATATTACCCCTTTACTTAAATTTTGATTTGTCCTATGTGTCCTAGTTCCCACTGTATTGAAGATGAGATTAAAAAAAAAGGGTGGGGGCAATTTTATTTTATTTATTTATTTTTTTGTGGCACCAGGGATCAAACTCATGACTGTGTGCTTGCCAGGCAGGCGCTTAGGCCACTGAGCTAAATCCCTGGCCCTGGGGCAATTTTAAAAATATCCTTATGTCTCCTTAAGGCAATGTGCTAAATGGTTGAGTAGATTCTTGGGAACCTATAAAAGAGAATATTGGAGCCCCAAGATTATCTTTTACAGTTAACATTTGCCTCAATTGAAGGCAAAGATCAAATCTTAAAGAATTTTGTTTGTTGTTTATAAACCAGATTTTCATCCTATGTTGCTCTATGAGAATTTCTGCAAGGGAAGTTTCTGAATTCCTTCACAAATTTATTTTCCTATGGGAACTCTCACGAAGTTATATAGGATTTGAATCTGGTTTTCCTAGATTTTATGAAATCTTTGGAGAGGGGAGTGGGAGTTCAGCTAAGTTATTTTTATTTTTTATAGTATTTTTGTGGGGGATGTTGCACTTTTTGAATCAAGATTTTATGTTTTAAAATTCCAGAAGCTATTTAACAGTAGGATCTATAGCTGTAACATTGTTTAGTAGTCTAAAATGTGGATTTGTACACATGATTTGAAAAGATAATTCCCAAGCAATTTAAATTTAGCATCCTTTGGTATGCTTCCTAAATTAGAGAATCTTGCTATATAATGCCATATTTAAGTTGGAATTTGGACTTAAAAGTCTTTGATTGATGACGTGGTTCTTTTTTAATTGACAACCGTCCACATTTATGGGAAGTTTTTATCAGTAAAACTTTACACAGAACAGCTGTATATAGTCCACCATGTTAATTTGACAGGCAAATTAAAAAGTGGTGTAACAATGTGAAAGATAATACAGCATGTTTCCCCAAAAAGGTCAAAGCGCCAACAGTGCTGTATAAAAGGGTCCTCTTGTTCCTTAAGACCACTCAACAAGCAGTTCCTGAAATATGAGCTATGGCCTCTTAAACGTCCACGTTATATTAGGATGGTGCTGAGGACTTCAGCTTTAACTTCAACACCCTGCCCACAGGATGAGGAAAAAACCCTAAAACGTTCTTCAGTTTTACTTAATGAAATTTCAAGCTTAGGATGTCAGCAGGTTATTTTCTCCGGAATTTTTATGATTTTGGCTTTTTGTTACCCCATGCATCATAATTTTATGTACTGTAGAAGTCTTTGTAGGATGCAGATATGAACAACTGTTTTATGTGAGTGTAGACATTCCTGACTCACTTTATATAATTACTCAGTTTCCCTTTTGGAGTGAAAAATTTGAAATGGATTTCTCTGAACATCTAAAATATACAAAAATATCCAATTAAGATTAAGCAAAGGTTTACAGCAAGTATCTAGTAAGTTCAAAATAGAAGCAATGAGCTTTTGTCCTTTTGAAAAACTCTTCAGTGCAGATGCAAGAATACTGGTAGCAGCCATTTTGATCTTGAAAAAGCTAAAGATTCAACAGATTTTTCTTTTTCATTCCAAATCTGTAGCTGTTACACGTGTTCTCTCATTTTCTTCTTGCAACATCCTAGTAACTAGAGACAATAAACTTACTTGCAGTGGAGGAAATAAAAGCTCAAGAGGAAAAAGATGTTTCTCAGGTCAGTCAGCTGACACGTGGCACATTTGGGATTTGAATCCACTCCTGATTCCTAACCCTGAGCTCTGCTCACTATAATAGGGTATAAAATTTCAATAGAGTATACAGTTGTACCTTGGTCCATGAATGCTTTTGTTTACAAACAATTTGGTTCAAGAACAATTTGGTTCTCAAACAGAAGGGTTTAGCAAAATTTCATCGTTTGCCAAATCTGCATCTGATGACAAACATGACCATGGACATATTTCCCACACAAACATAAATGTAGCCATCTTTTCCAAAATCAGAGAACAAATTAAGTTGGTGAACCAAAATACCACTGTATTAGATATTTTATGTGGATGCTGTTTTTTTTTTTTTTTTTTTTGTACTGGGGATCAAATTCATGACCTCATGCTTGCCAGGCAGGCGCTTAAACCACTGAGCTAAATCTCCAACTGGTTATGTATTAGATATTTTAGAAAGCATGCATTGTTAATTTACCATATTGTGTTATATTTGTGAACACTTATTATGATGCTATTGAAAATGCAGTGTTTCCTCAACTTTGGCCATTCAAAATGGTGATGTGTGCTTTATCAAAGGCTTACAAACATCTTACAAGACATAAAGACTCTCCTGAATAGTCAGAAAGGCTCTGATTTGAGATAAAGATCAAATACACAGTCTCCCTCTTCTGACTCCATTTGCAGGGTTCTCATGGAATTGCACAAGTGGTTCAAGTAGTCAGGATGTTAAGTTGGTTAAACATCTCTATCTCCTAATACTTACTGAGCACTTTGGGAGTATGTGTATATAATATGAAGTATAAACTACACATGGTGTTTATGTTCCTGGGATAAGAAATCTTCACAAATGTTATAGAGAACTCTAGGGGTTAGGGATTGAGGCAGCTAATCTGTAAGTTTCCAAGGAAGAAATCTTTGTGAAAAGGACTGTGTTCTCAAGCAAACTATGAATAGTCTCTTACAAGCAATTTTCTAAATGACCTTACTCTGAAAGGCTGACTTACTTTCTCTTACTGTTCCTTGTTGAGCCTTGAATCCTGAGCCCCAACTTCAGTAGGGTTGCCCAACTGCTACACTTGTCTATCTGGAGGAAAAGCACTGGATAATGGAGTTCCAGATTCCTTAGCAATCTCCAAATCTGAGAGTACCTGGAACATTTGGTGATGTCTGCTCTGTGGCCCAGTGTGGTTAAAGGGGTGTCATTAGCAGGCCTCTCCATCTACAGACATGTCTAAGGACAAATGATGCCTCTGCTATGCAAATGGTATTTTAAGGGTAACTCTGAGCTATTTTATCCAAGCAAACTCCTTTTTTTTGAGATAAGGTCTTACTACATAATCCAGGCAATCCAGGCTGGATGTACTATGTAGCCCAGGCTAGTTTTGAACTCATGGTAATCCCCCTGGCTCACCCTCCCAAGTGCAGGGATTATAGGTGTGTACCACCAAAACCAACTCTACCCAAGAAAACTCTTGCTTCTAAAACCTTGAAACCAAAACCAACTCTGGTCTACAGGAACCCATGAACATAATGCAAGAATTTTGCCTTAGAGATCATTCAGATGGTCACCGCCAGAAAGCACATGCAACTGGTCTGTTGGAGACCACTTCCTTAGGACATGTGTATTCCTCTGTCCATCTCAATCTCTCTTCAACCTTTTCATGGAGGGCAAGAGGTGAGGGAAGCAGAGGAAAATAAGACTAAATCCATGCTTCCCATTTTTCTAAGTCATTATGTGCATATCCTAGGTTTAATCTTGTTCTTTCTTACTCATCTGTTAAAAGTAGCATTTAGAAGGGAAAAATTCTATTAAAATATACAGATGTCCCAAAAAAAGGTTCAACCACATTTTTTTCATATCATCCCTTTCTGTTGCACAGTGGCACTTAATAAAAAGGACACCCAATTTAAAGTCAGAAGAGCCAACCTTGGCTGTAGCTAACCATGTGATTTTAGTTTTCCTCCATTACTGTTTCATCTTTTGTAAAATGGTGATTTAAACCTATCCCCTTGTTTTTTGTGAGAATTTAATAAGATCATATATATTAAGTAGTTTGTTGACAGGGCCACACTCCTGCCAACTCTCAGGGATTCTGCTAGCCTGAAGCTGTCAGCCTTGTTAGTTTTTGGCTACATCATTCAAATTTCACTGTCTGTTATCCTATCACTTTCTCCTTTTTGTGCCTCTTATAAGGACATTAATCACTGTATATAGAATCCACATGGATAATCCAATTTATCTCAGGATCATTAATTTAATGACATCTGCAAACACTCTTTTTTATTTTTTCAAAATAAAGTCACACCCATAGGGTCCAAGGATTGAGTTGTAGATATGTATAGGGAAGCAGTACCTTTCAATTTACTTCTCCAATAGCTGAGCACTAATGCTATGTCTGAAATATAAAGGCACGGTTTGGCTATGTTTGACAAAGTTACTTGTGCCTGAAGTGATCACCTGAATGCTTGGCTACTAGTAATGAGATTAAGATCATATTACAATCAAAACAGACAGGACCCAGTCCCAGTGTCTTCAAAAATCTTTTTGTATGTATGCATTTTCACTGCCATGTCCCTAGTCCTTGCTGTCTATACACATTTAGGCTTAGGAAGTGATCTCCAATCCGATTGCCTACTTCTAGTCACTATCCTTTCTGATCCACATCGTATCCTTTATTAACTTAATCTTCCAAAAAGATTATTCCTTTGTCCCACTACATATGTGATCAATGAAGATCTTCTGACTACTCTTTGACTATGTACACAAAGAAATGCCAATTTCTTAGCCTGGTACTGAGGGCACCACACAATCAAGACATAACATATTCCAGGGAAAATGAGATGCATTATTCCCTGATACTTCGTTTCATTTTCTGCTAACATCATCTTATCCAATGTACTAGTGCTTTAAAATAGTTTTATATTGAAGAATGGGGGGATCAGAATTTGAGGCCTTGAAGAAAAAAAATTAGTTTCTGGAAGAAGTATAGTTTTACCTTAGATGATTACTATTTAAAAACCAATCTATGGCACGTAGGAAATAAAATGTATTTTGTCTTTGTAGCATTTCCTTCAAGGAATAAGAAGCATAATTTTTTGATGGCCTAGATTTCCTTTAATGGAATATATGTTGTTGAACTGCCATTTCCTCCAGGCACTTGGGAATTCTGAGGGTTAATTAATTTAAACTTCATCAGAAAGATCTGATTATTAATTCTGACTAACCCTCAGAGAATATATTTGATCTTTGGTTCAAAAGTATTCCAATTTTTTTTTTTTGTCTTTTCGAGACAGGGTCTCACTATGCAGTTCAGGTCAGCCTGAGCGCACTTTGCAGCCCAGGCTGGTCTCAAACTCACAACGATCCTCATGCCTCAGCCTCCCAAGTGCTGGGACTAACAGGAGTGCGCCACCACGTCTGACCAAGTATCCCAATTTTATGATGTGTCCTTACTTAAGTAAAAAGCTTGATAGTTATTCCATAAAAGGTGAAAAAAAAAAGACAGTGAAAGAAATCTCCTTTCTATATTGTCATTATACAGTTACTGCCATTTGCCAGTTTTTATAAAGAGAACACTTTTCCAAAGGCAAGGAACCTTGGTGATGAATCCATAATCACTAAGCACTAGTTCTTTTAAAGTAAGGCATTCTATTCTCTTCATGTTTTCAAACTATATCCCATGAATCTAATTTCTCTTTTTCTCTAATAGTACTGCTAATGACCCTGAGTTGTAAAAGGACAGTTTGATTAGGCCCACTGTGTGTTTGCAGATATGCTGCAGATTTGCTGACACATGACCTGTCAGTGTTTCCCACATCTCTTATATCATAAACACATGCTGTATTTCTTGGGACCCAGAAGTATTATTAATAGTCACTGTGCTACAGTCAGGGTTCTTAATACTTCTTTAGAAACTAATTTTGTAGAAATGGACAAAGACCGACTTTGTTAAGATTAATTACTTAGTATTTACATAGCTGAAGGAACATTGAATGAGAGTTGTGTTACTGATGAAGAGTGATGCTGAATTTATGGGTTTAAGAGTCTCCTGAAATTAGTAATGCTTATAATTATAATAGATTTAAATTGTATACAATAATTTCAGAGAGTTATGTAAATGCTTTCAAAGTTTACTGACTGAATTAAAAGAAATGAGCTGACTCCACTCTTTGTATTTACTTGTTAAAACTTTTCTGTTGATTGGTTTGTTTTCAAAGGACAGAACTACACATTGGCAATGCACAGTCCTTGGGTTTTTGCAGTGTTAATTCTCGTGGGGACTAGCTTGGCTACAGTGTAAAAAGCTTACTTGTATTCATTTACCTTTCTTTAAATATTATCTTTTGCAGTAAATGTACTGGTATAAAATTGATTCTGTTAAAGATGCTGTACTTAGACTTCCAAATAGTTGTCTAGCAATACAACTGAAGAATAATCTGACTGAGACTGATAAGACAGTCAATGTGATTTTGACCCTTAGAGAGTATAGTAAGAGAATATTGTCCTTTCTACTTTGTGTCATTCTCAGATGACAGTTGTATATGTGTAAACAAATGTGAAAGGAAATAAAAGGGATGGCCAGATTGCTGGAGAGCCATTACTTTACCCCTGGGGTAGGTGGCTATTACAGAACTGGGCAAAGGCCAAGAGCACTGAATTTAAAGGGTGGCTCCCTGAAGTGAGTTATCTATTGAGACAACATCAGAAGACTATCAGGTGAGACCCTACTGGGTGAAGAGGTTGTACCATGAGCATTTGGTAGTCACTTTGGAATTACATTAATTTACAACAGCCTGAGCACAGAATGGCAAAGTGTCATTATAGACTAAGGTCTATTCAAGATGAAAAGGGCAGTTGGTCATGCATCTTTTCCTTTTGGGCACACTTGCAAACATGGATGGTAGCCATTATAGATTTAAAAGATAAAGATTTATTAAGGGAAGAAAGAGTTAATGTTGTAATTAACCTCATGTAGCATGAACTGGTTTAATGAAGCTCCTTTTTAAACATCAGAAAATAATTTACCAGTCTGTAGAGAGGCAAAATGAGACAGGAGCAAAACAACCAGATTCTGAGGTTTAGGACCCTAAGTTGAAGTAGGGCCCCACCACTTTCTCACAGTGTAATCATCACAAATAACTGAATCTCTCTGAATCCCAGTTTACTCATGTATGACAGGATTATAACAACATTCTATGATAGTTAGAAAGTTGCTGTTAAATTAAGATGATAATTTAACAGAAAATCCACATCTAAGTTGAACTCTAATAAAAGATTAGTCATTATTGCTATATTTAAAAGCAATAATAATCATCATAATCATAATAAAGGATTGCTCAGCAATGTAACTCAAATTTTAGTTTCCTGAACAGAAATGTTGAAGAAAGCTGAAGTTCAACTTGATCTTTGTGCCAGAGCTAGGAAGGACAAGGGTAGGTAGCATCATTTCCTGAGCCCAATGCAATTCAATAGTTTTGTTCTTTTGCAGATCTTATTTTTAGTGCTGTATTTAAAATATCTTTGCCTAATCTCATGCCATAGAGATCATTTTCTGTTTTCTTTATATGTGGAACTATTTTGGCTCTGTTATAGTGATCTGCTTGTCTGTCTTCATGCCAATACCACACTGTTTTGATTATTGTGCCTTTATGATATTCTTGAAATTGGTAATATTGGCTCTACCATTGTTCTTTTTCCCAATTATTTTCCCTATTCTGGGTGCTTTAAATTTATAAATGGATTTCAGAATCTGTCAATTTCCCCTAAAAAGGTCAGTGGGAATTCTGTAAACCAATGTAGACAAAATAGTGAGTCCTTCTAAGTATGAAAAAACTATTTTTTATTTGTTCATTTGTTTCAGTATTCTTTATGTCTTTCAGTGATGAATTTTACATATCCTTTGTTAAGTCTATAAGTTCCATTTTAGTATTATTATATTATTTTATAATGTTGATTTGTTTTTTGCTAGGATATAAAAATAAAATAAAGTTTTGCACTTTGGTCTAGTAGTAACCTTATAAAATTACTTATTCTAGTTGCTGTGTTTGTAGATCTCATTGAACTTCCTATACAGACACCTAGGTCACCTGTCAATATATACAGCTTTATACCTTCCTTTCCAATCTGGATACTTCCTGTCCACCCCACCCCCGCCGCCAACTTGATTGCACCTGCCTAACCACCCCCCACACACACACTACAAGCTTACATAAAAGTGGGGACAGCAGCAATCCTTGTCTTTTTCCTGATCTTAGTGGGGAAGCATTTATTACTGTGAAGTACAGTGTTGGCCACAAGTTTTTCTCACGTGCCCATTATCAGGTTGAGATAGATCTCTTCTTTCTTAGTTTGATAAGAGTTATTTTAGGAATGAATATTGAATTTTGTTAAATGCTTTTCCAGAATCTATTGTGATGATCATAGATTTTGTTTTTTAGATTTTTTTTCTTAACATGATGACTTAAATTGATTTCTGAGTGTTAAAACAGCCTTAAATGGTTGGCTAAACCACACTTTATCTTAATCCTTTGTATATGTCACTGAATTCTATTTGCTAAACTTCTGTTCAGAATTTTTCTTTCCTAGTTTTTGGAAAACCAATTTGTATTTTCTTTGAAATGACTCTATCTAGTATTGGCATTTGAATAATGCTGGCCTAATAGAATGAATTTGTGGGCTGTTCCCAATATTTCTTTACTATCCCTTTAATAGCAATAGAATATCTGTAATGAATCTATAGCTTCTCTCATTGCTGACACTGATAATTTGTGTCTCTAATTTTCATGATCAGTCTAACAGCCTATTAATTTTATTTCACTTTCTCAAGGAACTTTCGATTTCATTTGTTTCTCTATTGTTTTTCTGTTTTCTATTTCATTATTTTCTATTTTAACCTATTATTATTTTCTTTCTTCCAGTAACCTTGAACTTTGCTCTTTATTAGCTTCCTAAGGTAGTTGAGGTTAATAATTTAAGACCTTTTTTCTCTACCAAGATAGGCATTTAGTGATATAAATTTCCTCCTAAATAATGTTTTAGCAGTATTCCAGAATTTCTGACATGCTGTATTTCCATTTTAATAAATTTAAAATGCTTTTTAGTTACTCCCTTTAAATTTGGCCTTAGCTGATGGACTATTCAGAAATGTGTTATGCAGCTTCCAAATATTTGGAATTTTTTTCAGATATTTCTATCATTGATTTCTAACTTAATTCTATTGTAATTAAAGAATCATACTTCATATGATTTGAGTCCTTTTAAATTTACTGATAATGCCTTATGATCCATGATATGGTCTGTCTTGGTTACTTTTTTCTCATTGCCGAGACAAAATATCCAACACCCAAAATGAAGGAAAGAAAGGTTTATTTCTTACAGTTTTTGGAGGTTTCAGTGCATACTCAGCTGGCTCCAAGGCAGGGTGGCATGGCTGAGGGGCAGCCATTCATGGTGGCCGTAAATGACAAGATTGAACAGGGTAAGAAAAGGGGGGGGGAAGAGTGCCTCCTTCCCTCCCTTATATTATATGCTGGCTCCACACCTGGGCAGGTGCAGCACTCATACCATTAATCCAGGTGCTAGAAATGAACCAATCACAAATGCTAGATTCAGTCACCTCCACGACTGCATGAGGCTTGGGGGGCCACCTAGACACAAACCATAACATGGTTTATAATAGTAAATTTTCCATGCATACTTGGAAAGAAAGCATATTTTGTCTTCGGTTAGGTAGAATGTTCTACAAGTCAATTAAGTCAAGTTGACTGATAGTATTAAGTATACTATATCACTTACAATTTTATTTCTTCTTTTGTAAATTATTGACCATGGGAATTGATGTTATTGGCAATTATTGTGAATTTTTAAATTTTTCTTATGCCTGTAACAGGTAGTCCGAAAATTCTGTAAGTAAGTATATGTGCTTGTAGGATTGTTTTGTCCTCTTGAATTGGCCACATTATCATTATTAAATGACATTCTTTATCCTTGTTAAAATTCTTTGTTCTGAAATTTACTCTGTCAAATGTTATTATAGCCATTCCAGTTTTTCTTTTGATTGGCCTTTGCATGATATATATTTTTCTTTTGATTAGTGTTAACATGATACAAATTTTTCATCCCTTTTACTTTAAATCTATTTGTATCATTATATTTAAAATGTATTTCTGGGAGCCATAAATTTAGCTCAGTGGCACAGTGCCTGCTTGGCAAGTGTGAGGTCCTGAGTTCAACTCTTGGTACACATCCTCCTGCCAAAAAAAAAAAACCCCAAAATAAAATGTGTTTCTGCCAGCATACAGTTATGTCCTAATTTTTAAGACAATTAAACAATCTTTGTTTTTTTATTAGGCCATTCATATTTAATGTCATTATTAGTGTGGTTGGGTTTAGGTCTTTCACTGTTAGCTATTTTTTCCCATCTATTCTTTGCTTCAGTTTCCCTCTCTTTTGTGTCTTCTTTTGAATTAACTGAGTAATTTTTTGTTATAGTTTTATCTCCTTCATTGGTTCATGAGTTATAATTATTAGTTTTGTTATTTTAGAGATTAGAGAGCAGTTTTTAAAGTCAAAGTTTTCAAATCAAGTCCTAAAGAGGATATAAATCTGACTCTATGTAAGAGCTCTGAGGTTATGTGTCATATCTTTAGTTTTTGAGGAACATTAAAATAATGGACTGAAAAGATTAAGCTGAAATGAATGTTTGCAATTCATGGTGTTTTAATATGGCCCACATGCCAGAATAGACTTTACTGCTTTTAAACCAAATTCAGTCATAGCTAGTACAGAGCTGAAGTGAGATTCTGAAACCAGTTGAAAATTTTATTTTTAAATCATGCATATAGCTCTTAGTGGTGCTATGCTGAATTTTTATAAAAATTTCTTGATACAGTTTGAATATCAAAAATTATGTTCACTCAGACAAAACATGAAACACTGATACCCAGATAATGGGTTGAAAAATCATGTTAATCTAGTGGTCACAGGAAGAAAATTATTATTTTAGCAGAGTAAAGGGAAACTCTGGAAACTCTTTACATAGATCAGTAATTTTCTGTTAATGTATAGGTTTGGTGAGTTGAATTAGGAGGCTGAGAAGAGAAACTTTAAGCTTCCTGTGATATTAGTGAATCCTAAGACTCATATCTACAAGGTAAAGACCCCCATCTGAAGTATGGAAGCCAAAATAGAAAACCTCAGTGTCCAGAGTTGTTTGAAGTGTTGTAAAAGCAAGGTGGTGAAGCATAGCCATAGAGCTTCTGAAACACAGGACTGGAGTTTGAGTTTTGTTTTCATCATTTGATCACTTGCAAACTGTGTTACCCAGTCAAGTAACATCTCAAAATACATTCCTTTTTTTCAATAGTTGTCACAATTTCTATCTTAGATGTTATTTAAATATCGTGCTTATTTTGTAATACTTTGAGATTATGAAAAGAAATTTTATTTAAAAACAATAATTAATTAAGCAATGTCAAACATAAATTACCACTTCTATTACTAATTTCATTTACCTTTCATTAGTAAAAGAACAAAATTAAGTAGTAGGGTTGGATGTACAAGTAATGCAGAATTTCCTTTTTGATGTCCAGCTATTCATGGCTCTGTGAACATGTAGTTGTTGTTATTGCTAGTGCTGTTAACAAGAATAACTCATGAAGGAGATAACTGAGGATTTAGATCAAATCTCTTACTGGGTGATGCAATGGAATTTTTCACTTCAGCATACTAGCAATATTGTTTATCTAATGCTTTCTGCCTTCATATTCTTCCACTCAGAGTAAAATAACCAAAGAAACAGCATCCAAATCAAAATAATATAATACAACATACTTATAATTGTTTCATCATAGCTATGTTATTATTTCTTCTGGTTGTACTGACAGTCTTCTGGAAGTCTGCAGTTCAATGTGGTTGCTTAGGAGATGCTTGGTGTTTATTAGATTCTTCAGTAAGTTTTTGATTTGTCAAAGTTTTTTTTTTTCAGTATAGCTGAATCTTTCTCTTTTATTTCTAAGCACACTGCACAACTACCTTAAAATGTAGATGCATAACTTTTTGGAATATTGAGGCCAAATTGGAAATCTTTTGCAGACCTAAGAGCTAATTCTTTGATGTATGTTTGCAAGAAATATCAATGCATCAATGGATGTAGTTATATAAAAAACAAGCCAGGTCATGCCACTTGTAGTCTCCCAGTGGGATAAGAATGTGTCTGTATGTGTGCACATGTGCACGTACATGTGTGTGTGTTCATTCATAAAATGATTTCTATAAAAAGGATAAGAGAACCAAGGTTTGGTAAAAACATGCTTAAGCTTGTGAGAATTAGGAAATTTGGACTTTATTTCAGGTTCTATGCTGTGAGGTTCTACAGTGTAGGAAAATACTTTTTTCAACTTTCTTCCTGAGTTCTTTCTATTGGCTAAACATTATTTGCTATGCATGGAAATATTTTCTCTGTGACACCATTAATTGTAAATTTCTGGGCAAGTCACTTAACATTTCTATTTCCTTATCAGTAAACTAGGGACAGTAGTCACAAAACCTTATAGGCTATGTTGTGTGGGTCAAATGTGCCATTGCATGGTTATATAAATGAAAAATTCTGTATTGAAAATCAGAATCCACATTAGTTGGGAATACAGGCTCCAGCATCAGTGAAATTGGTCAGAATAGCTACAATCTCTGATTTATGGACACATTCTCTAAGTTAGTTATTTAATCTGTGAATTGGGAGGAAAGATGGATCAAAATGGTTAACTGGACTCAGGAATACCTGCCCTTTTCCAGACAAAATTTCTTAAAATGACAGGAAAAAACATTATAAAATACACAGTAGTAGAAAATAAAGATTTTAAATAATTTCTCTAAATTAGAAATTAGATGTACACTAAGACTGGCTAACACCATGCCCCTGAAAACAAGCTGGAGATGTGACTGTGAAAGTGAGAGCCTGAAAGTGTGCTGTTCTGCTTAGATAAACAAATATAAGCAACAGAAGTGTGTTGTTATTGTTGATACATTGTGTCAACTTGAGAAGTTTAGAAGTTTAACTGAGAGACTCCACAAGGAGCCAGGGTTCTTTGTAAATATCCTCTTCCTGTGCAAAGCAAGGAAAGGACATTTTGTGAGTGTTACACCCACCCTGAAGGTGGGGGGGTGGTCTGGTTACAATCTAAGGGATGGAGAAGAGGCTTGCGTTTGCTCTCTTTTGCTCTGGCTGCTGCCTTGAAGTGTTGCCCCAGTGCCATGCCACCTTGCCTTCGAGCCAGCTGATTATGGAGTGAAGTCTCCTGAATCTGTAAGCTAAATAAACCTTTCCTTGCTTCACTTTGAGTGTCAGGTGTTTTGTTCCAGCAACAAGAGAAAAGTAACCAAGACAGAATTTGGTACCAGAGGAGTGGGGCTGTTGCTGTGACTGTACCTGAGCATGTGGTTCAAGAACCTTTGGAAATGGCTTGTGGGGAGAGTTTGGAAAGGTTCAGAGATGTCGCCTGTATGCATAGAGCTGGAACAGCTTAGGCTGTTCTGTAGTGGAGATTCTGGTCAGAGCTCAGGAGACCAGAAGGCTGATAGCCTGCCGGTATGACCAGGCTCAGGAGGTTTCTGCTGGGAAGAAGGACAACATTAGGTGCTAGACTCCACACCATGTGTGTTATGGCTTGGCAGAAAGTTTGTGTGCATTTTGCTCATGTTCAGAAACTTTGCCTTAAACTAAGATTAAGGACGGTGGACTAATTAATCTGGCAGAAGAAATTTCAAGGCAGTCAAATGTTGAGGCCATGGCATGGCTATTGTTGGGGCTTTTAGCCAGATTTATGTTGTAAATCAAGAGCAAAGAGTCCAGCAGGATGATTTAAAACATGAGTTTGGCCAGAAAGGAAGTTTCAGTAAAGCGGTGGACTATAAAGATATAGCTGAGATCTCAACTGCTGACAAGGAACAGAAGAATAGAAAAGATGGCCTGAAGGCATTGCAAAAAGCAGCAAGTCTTGAACCTTTGCAGCTCCCAAACTGCAAAAGAATGGTGGCAGAGGCCCCACGGGGTTCCGGAATGGCAGCAGCATAGAGAATCTGTTCCTCAGAACCAGGTTCAGAGTGCCCAGAGATCTAGACACTCGACCCCTACAGCCAAGAGACAGGAAAGCCTGGCTAATGCTCCAGCTAGCAGCAGACCTGAATGTCATTCACACATTGCTGGTTTTAGGTACACACAGAATGTGCAAGTTCTGAGGTTGAAAAGGCTTCCACCCCAATTTAAGAAGGCCTGGGAGGCCAGACAGTGTGCCCCTGAGAGGGCCGTGTATGAAGCTGTGAGTGTGAAGCTGAAGATGCAGTGGAGACTCCAGAAGTTTGGAAAAGCCAAGAACATGGATCATCTAAGGAAACCTGCAATGGGGGAGCAGAGCCAGCACAAGAGAGATGTCATGGGATCAGTGACCACTAGAAATGCCATAGGGGTGGAACCACAGAAGCCCTTTGGAGCTCACAATTTGCCACAGATTGCTTCAAATGCTGGACAAGCAACTATAGGACTTAACATTTGTCCTGCTGGATTTTGGACGTGTTTTCTCCCAATGCTTTGTATCTTCCTCTTTATACCTTTTGGAATGGTAATGTCTATCTTGTGCCATTGCATGTTGGAAGTGTTTAACTTTGTTTTCTTTTGTACAAGGACTTGCAGTGAAGAGTTTGCCTTCCATCTCAGAGGAGACTTGGGACTTGGACTTTTCAGCAATGCTGAAACTGTTAGGACTTTGGCAACTCTTGCAGATGGACTAAATGCCTTTTGCATAAAGGGATGTACATGAGTCTTTGAGGGGCCAAGGACAAAATATTGTGTTTCTAAGGTAATGTTGACAGACTTACTGCTGGTTCTTAAGGATTGTTAAGCTGTGTTATAATGTTCAAGTTGCAAAATGGTAAGAATGAGCATGTTTTGGTATCTGGAGGCTGCTTTAAAAAAAATATGTCTGGTTGCCAAGTTGACAAGGGGTGGATTGTTATGGTTGATGCATTGTGTCAACTTGAGAAGTTTAGAAGTTTAACTGAGAGACTCCACAGGGAGCCAGGTTGTTACTTTGTAAATATCCTCTTCCTGTGCGAAGGAGGGAAAGGACATTTTTTGAGTGTTACACCCACCCTGAAGGTGTGGGGGGGGGGTGGTCTGGTTACAATCTAAGGGATGGAGAAGAGGCTTGCATTTGCTCTTTTGCTCTGGCTGCTGTCTTGAAGTGTTGCCCCAGTGCCATGCCACCTTGCCTTGGAGCCAGCTGATTATGGACTGAAATCTCCTGAAACTGTAAGCTAAATAAACCCTTGCTTCACTCTGAGTGTCAGGTGTTTTGTCCCAGCAAGAGAAAAGTAACCAAGACATGTGTCTATGTGATTAGCTGATGAACTAAATTCTGATAGCTAGATTGTTACTTCTCACTTTGATCTCTCCATGTGCTGAAATTGGAAGAAAAGGCCCCACAATTTCAAAGTAAGTTATCACAAGAGACACCTTGGTCAGGTACAGTATCCCCAAAACTAGAATGAAGCTTTCAGTTCACTAGAGTGAGCATATATATTTCCTTTCCCTTTCATTTATGAGCACGTATACTTTTTAAAACTGAGGAGAAAAATAAGAATCACATTACCAACTACTGTATTTAGGGTAAGCCAGATTAAAAATAATATGAAAAAAAAAAGGCCAACACATAGTTTTAAAAGAATAAGGAAACAGAATTTCTAGAACTAGTAGAACAATTTTATACTAAAAATTAAAACTACATTCCAAGGAGAATCTTGACGATAGCAGAATTGTAAGAATAAATGGTTCTGAAAATGAAATAATCTGGAATTAAGCATTCCAGACAACATAAAAAGCATCTCAGCAGATGGCTAGCTAGCAAAAGTGACACAGGTGCAGTACAAAAGAAAAAGAATATTAAGATACCAAGGAGAGATACTGACAATAGCTTTTCATATTGTTGCTTAGAGGATTAATAAGCGAAACCATGTATGATGGCCTTACCTCAGGAAGGAAGGTTACAAGAAAGAGCTGTTTCATTGTTTTTGTTATGACCATACTCCACAGTTCCTAGTTATTAATGTTATGGTTATTATTATATTATTTATAACATAAGAAAGGCTCAACTTGCAAAGTCCCAGATTTAACCCTTTAACAGCTGACGCTATTAAGAGGGAGACAGAAGCAGGGAGGAGCCAGGGGAGTAGTGTGACAGGATCCTGGGTCAGGGTAACGACACTTTTATTAGAGTTCAGGTGAGCAAATGTAGGAAGCAAAAGCAAGGACAAAAAGGGACATGGAAAGTAAAAAGCAATTATGCAACTGATGTTCATAGAGGAGCAGATATTGGGCCAGAGTGTGAGCTCACTCTAGGTTGTATTGTGATAACTCGTTAAATGAAGTATGATTGTGCCAGGAGCTAGATGGAAGCCCTACATGTGTAGGATGCCACCCAGATGGTCAGCAGAAGACTCATCTCATAGCCTCTGTTTCCCTGTCCTCCAAAGTATCTCTATTGCTCCTTTGTATCAGAGATAACCTTGAACCAGTGGGTCTCCTATGACAGCTCTGATTTAAAAGAAGAATCCCAGTCTTCTATCCTATAATAAATCCATAGATTTGAGCAAGTTTTATTACAAGTTTCATATTTTATTTCAGTCAAGGTTGACAAAGTCAGTCACAATTATATTTATTGATCCATGCTTCTGTCACTTAATTTCAGTTTGCTAGTGAGAAACATTGCCAGGCCACAGACCATTATATGTATCCACACCTAAATGCAAACACCTTTTTAGATTTTGTCTCTAAAACTATTCTTTGGGCTTCAAATTGGCCTTTAAGCCTCAGAAATTCTATTATTAACTCTCATAATGTCTTTATTTCAAAGGTAAGACTGAAGAAAGCTCAAGATCCATTTCTAGACTTTATAAAGAATTAGTCCAACTAAAATTATACTTCCTTACCACTAAATACCCAATAATAAAATCAGGTTGCAGATGCCACATACACTTCCATGCATTATTTATATAAATTTGAGCTTTATAGTTTCAAGACCAAAAATGTTGATAGGAATTTGCATATTATTGAAATTTCATAATTTATTGATGAAGCACAGAAATAATAGAGGTGATGCTTACAGCAGTTTGGAGGTTAATGTATAATTTACAACACTAAACAACTTCATGAACAAGAGACAGAATTGCATATTAGGCCCTGCCTCAGGAAATAGTAGCAATAAAACTCAGGCATTTTAGCTGTACATTTTATAACAAGGATCTCTTGGTGTGAAACTGATAGGCCATTGGCTTTCACTCTGTAAGTGGCATAAAGAAGCATGAATTGGCTGGAGCTGAGAAGTCAGTCATTTTTTTGCCTGTCTGCCTCTCTTGTCCCCTAGTTAAACAAAATTATGCCCCAAACATTTCATTACATCTCCATGCAGGAAGGATATCCACAAAACACTGCATTAAAAGCCCTAAATAGAGGAATTGAATTTTATGTTAACAAAGTAACTCAAAACTAGACAAATTTGTGGTTTAAAATAAGTTATGTTAAAATCAAGATATTCATTTTATAATAAAAATGATTATACTGATTGTATCTAAGATTTATGTCTTAGAACAAATTCCAATTTGAAGTTTACCCAGTGGACCAGTTTTCTACAAAGAATTTCCAGTTCTTAGCATAATGGCCTGTCTTTGACAGCACTGGAAGCCTTCCCAATTCTTCCCACACCCTATTTTCTAATAAAACTTAGATGACAGTATCCAGTTAACCTGCATGTGACTTATGACTCATATTAAGCTGCCTTTGTCCCCCTTTTCAGGGAGGATGCTATTAGGTCTAAAATAATCATGTTAATTGTATTCCTAGTGTGCATAGATGTTCCTGAGGGCCAATCCTACTCAAGGAGATGTGAGGGAAAGTTTGCTAGTTTCTGGGGAAGAGTTTCTCTTGTCTAGGAAAGAAAGTAAGGAAAAGATAGCTTCATTCCTTTTCCAGACTTTATCATATTTGAATGTGATGCATGAAAATTCTACATCCATTTGCAATTTCCAGGAAATCCAGTTAGAGGGCAAAAGCAACACTCTGAGGTTGGCAGAAGGGGAAATGGTACTTGGTAACTTTATTGACTGGTCAAATCAACCAATCTAAAGGACTGTCCCAACTGAACTTGATATATAAGCTAACAACATCCCTTATTTAAAAGTCAATCTGAATTAAAAAAAATTTATGCTACTTGTGTTTGAATACATCATAGTTTACATATAGGATACTGCCATTTATGATGCCTACCATCTGTTCTGCTATTCTAATGCCATCTTTTGGGAATTTAATTTTTACTGATGTACAAGAGGTACTCTTAGTGGAAATATACTTACTAGTAGAGAAGTAAAAAGGATCTTCCCCAACACCCCAAATACCAGGGAATGGGCAGGTGAACTTAGTTTGCTCTAGTATGTTTTACCCCGTGCCTTTAATCTTAAGATGCTGGTGCAAGAAAGAAAGGAAGATAGGTGATAATGTGTATTGAGTCAGTGTGGGTTGCCCTGAAGACTGCTGGAGACTTGGGCTCAGTTCCTCCTCTCAGGTCCATTGTAGGTTCTTTGGTTTCTTCCCATTCCCAAACTTGACCTTCTAGTTTTCTTACATTCTCTGAATTTCACTTGATATATACATCCATATTATTGTAGTAAATTCCCTGTTGTGTATATTAAATGGAATTGATTTCTGTATTTTGACAAAAACAACACCCAGTTCACCGGGACTCAACAGTGAATTAATACTTATATACACAGGTCAGTCCAAGGTATTCTGCGTAACAGTATAATTTTGCTCCTTGCTGCATTTCTTTTTACCATCCTTCATTCAGCAAATCCCATTTTTAGCCTAAGGAAAATCATACCAAACTCCAAACTCTTTCAGTCATAAAAGGATAGGCAGTTTGTGACCACGGTTGCTGTAAATGAATCTCGGGAGGTTTACTAGTGGACATTCGGTGAGAATTTGAAACATAAAGCTTCAGGTATCACTGCTATTTAATTTAACCTTCTAGTTATTGCTAAAATGATAAGCCTCCAGCATTCCAGGTGAGCTTATCAGATAGCATAAAATGTAACAAATATCTTTCTGTTTTACTTCATGTAATTTTAGGTTCTGAAACCAAAAAAAGGATCTCTTGGCAGCATGTTGAAAACATTTTCTTTTCTTTTCTTTTTCTTTTTTTTTGAGACAATAACACATCCTTTGAAAAGAAATGTAATAGTAGAATTAGGGTCAATTTCTGGCCAAAGAGTATTGTAGTAATGTTGATGGTTAAAATAAATGCAGTAGATCACAGGCAGTATTGGGATCTCTTGTGGCATTTCTAGAATCATGACATGTGTCAGATGGAAGACTCCTTAAAGACAACTCATTCGAATTCTTAATTTACTAAGAATGAAACTGAAATCTTGAACAGTGTTAGTGTTTTGCTCAAAGTAATAGTGGTAGATCTCCGACTCAGGACTCCAAGTTCTGAGTACCATATAACACCCCACATTAAAGTTTTGTTTTGTTGTTTTTTTTAAGTAAATATTTCAACTGTTTGGACTGTCTTTGCTTCTTGAAATCCTGTTTACCTTGATCCAGGTCAGATATCATTTCCTGAACTGCCTGTAATCTTCTCTAATCCCTCTTGTACTCAATTCTGCTCTCAGGACTTTCTGTGCCACATTATGCAACCCTTAATTAACTGCTTGTTATTTCATTGTGTGTATACCTGACACCTTCACTAGATTGTAAATTCTCTGAGAGCACAGATTGTACTCTTCATGTTCATTTTATTTATAGTTCCTAAGAGTATATATGTAAGTGTTAAGTTGCATTAAAGTATACTCAATAAACATCTTCACTCCCATAAATATTTATGGGAATTCATGGTTTAAGATATTAGTCCTTTTGGCATCCCCACAAGCACCTTCATAGATACACAGTGCTTTAGCCTAAAGCAGTCATTAATTGTGGGGATTTCAGGACTGGTATTAGATTGGCAGAACAGATAATCTGTGATTGGTTGTATTCCAATCTAAGCACCCAGGAAGCCACTGACTTCATTCACTTGTAGGATCTGCCTAAACGTGAATAAGATATGTTAATCCTGAATATATCATTAGGAAACTCAGCTGTGAAGAAAGAAAAACCTTACTCACTTTGACTTAGGTAACAATGAAAAAAAATTATTTCACACAGTGAGAAGTCCACAAGGAGCACAGGCTTCAAGTTTGGCTGGTTCACTGTCCATATGGGTTCCCCATACAATTTCTCTTATTCTTGGTCTCTAAGGCCATCGGTGTTGACTTTTTTCTAAATTTGGTTCCCCTTCTAGTCATTAGATATCTGCTGGTAGTAATGAGTACTACACATTTCCTTATTTACATCAAGCAAGAGAAAGAACCTCCCCCTCCTCTGCCTTATACCATAAAAATCCATCTGTGTAGTTCGAATCCAGGTCATACGACCAACACAAGCCCACTTACAGTCACACAGGAGATTCTGCTACAGCCCTGCCTAATATTCAGGACTATCTCTGAAGCTAGTTTCCCTTGAGTCTTTTGAAGTGCTTCAGGGAGAGGTGGCTACTCAAACAAATTTGGGCTCTGCTCACAAGGACAAAGGAAGGATGAATGCTAGATGGGAAGTCATCACAGTAAACTTAAGAATGGCCATGCTTCAAATTATAAATTAGCCTGAGTAATCCCCTTTTGATGGAATTCTGTGTGAAGCTGAGTCGAGGAAGAAAAACCAGTGCTGCATCTTTCAAAAGAAGCATATATGATAAATAATAATATTTCAGTGTTACTTTTCCATTGGATCAAATGAGCTATATTCTGATAGATTATGAACTGACAGATCAGGGGAAAATTCTTTTTATTCCTATTAATATGCTCATGCCTATTTTGGAAACCCATGGCAATTTATAAACTACTAGATCAAACAATCTCTTTATCAGAAAATTCATTTAATTTTCCCTTCCAGTTCTTCTGGGTTCCTAACTATGCAACAGATATTTACAGTGAGAGCTTCCTTCCACCTACTTATGCAGAAGTGATGGTGATTCACTGAAATCGTGCTACACTGATCATGGTGATTAGGGAAGGAGAAAAGCACATTACTGTGCTAGGAAGTGGGCATTTTTCTCAAGATTAAAAAAAATATGCTGAAAGGCAAATTACTTATGGGTTTTAAAAGTCTCCCAGCACAATTGCTATGTTTAGTATGATCCTCTCGGTATGGAGGAGGTAAATGTTAACATGGATGCCTAGTGCTTTCTGATTTGGAATATTTGGAGTGATTCTATTCCACAGGGAAACATGGGTGCCCTCTCTTCCTTCACATCCTGCTTGGCAGGCACAGCAGTGAGGGCTGCCTTTCTGTGGTGTGTAAAGTAATACAGGGGGTAGGCTTCCTGGGAAAGAAATCATTCTCAAAGCATCAGAAATGTAATCAAACAAACATCTCACTTGAATGGAGATGCAACAGCTGCTCTCAAATGTTGCTGTGTTTATTCCATGACGAATAAACACAGAAAGGAAGTGGGAAGCCTTGACAAGTCTTAATGGGGTTCCTGAGGAGGACAGCTCCTAGCTATGATGCTTTCTTTTACCCACACAGCCAACTCAAAGGTTCACTTGTGCAAGGAAGAAAATAGCTACTTTGAGGCAAAAACAGCAGGGTTCCTGTACCCTACAGTCACATATTCCCTAAAGCTTCTCTGCAAAGAAATGACAAGCTCACATAACAGGATAGGAGGCTGGGAACATTTCTTTGGGATTTGGGAATCGTTCAGGAGTCCTTGTGCTGACAGGGGTTCTTACAGTCCTCAATTGTATGACATAAAAACTGAGGAGGGGTTATACTTTCCTTACAGGAAGCATAATGTGTGTCTAAGTAGGATTTTATTGTTTAGCTTTTTCAGAAGAAAATGTTTTACTGTTGAAAAATATATATGTATTTCTAACCAAAACTATTCATTTGGGATAGGTGTTCCTGTATGACCAAAATTAACTTTCCTTATATTCATCTGTCATGATTTGGCATTCATCTGATTAAAACTTGGTTTTAATGCTCAGCATCTGGTTTAAAATGGAAAAAAAATCCTTCCACTGATTCAACACTCCTGTTTTTTTTTCTTCTTATCTTCTAGAAAAATCAAAACTCATTTCCTCTCTGTCCTTATGCTATAGACTTTTGAAAATTATACTCTCTACTTCTTCATTACTTTCTCGTTTGTTTATCGGGCTCTACTGCACATGCCCTCCTCATCCTTTTCATCTTCTAGATTTTGTATCCCAGCTCTCTGGCTTCCTGACTCACCTCCCACTAGTGCCTTCTCACTTGCCCTGAGGGTTCCCCTTCCTTGTCCTGTACCAATGTTGATCAGAATTTCGCTCTCTACTTTTATTTCTCCATATTTCTATGCACCTCTTGGTTGATCACTGTGCCCACAGGCTTCATGTGAGCAACCACTTTTACATTGGCCACATCCACACTTCATTTCCATCACTTGCCTGAGCTACAGACCCTAACATGAGACTCTCCAATAGACATCTCAACCTCATGTCCCTCATCTTGTCTAATTTAACACAGATAATTACGAACTTGATATATCCCCTCCAATTTGTCCTTTCCTAGTTCAGGGATTATTTTCAGTGAAAAACTGCAATTTTTATGATTGCTTAATGACTTTAGAAACCTCAGTGCCATCCTCCTCATCATCTTCCACACCCAAGACCTGAACACTTGACTAGCTAAACATCTATATCTTCCTATCCTCTGTATTTCATTATCTTTATTTGAATTCTTGCTACTTTTTATTAGTCTGTTTTCTGTTGATAATATTTATTTTTCTTTTTAAAAATATTTTTATTAGTACATGTTTGTGATACATAATGAATACATTCATTTGGAGAGGTGGTGCATGCATATCAAATCTTAATCCTTTCCTCTTCCCCTTTCTCTTCTATCCCTTCCCTCTTCCTCCATGCCTACATCACCTTCTCGTCAGTGAAAGGTCTACTGCCCTGTTTATTAAGAACTTTTATTTTGTTCTTTAAATTTTAACTCACAATTTTGGAAGCGAAAGTCCAAAGCATTGGCTTTGGTAAGGGTCCATGGTGTCTAGTTTTTGGGGGAGAACACTTCTGGGAGGAAGGACCACATCTTAAAACAAGGGGTCAGAGAGATTGAATTTCAGGTTCTTATAAAAACTCTGACAAGAACTATCCAGACTCCCACGAGTACCTTAATCTTTTTAGAGAGTATGTCACTAGGACCCTAGGACCTCTCATCAAGCCCCACATGTTAAAGATCCACATCATCTCCCACGACTGCCACGCTGGGGGAGGGGCACACTTATGCAAACCACAGAAATTCCTTATCTGAATTTTGTGATAATTTTCTTATATTTGTTCTCTTTAATTTAGTATCCCACTAAAAATATGATTTTTTCTTTATAATTTTCATACTATGGGCAGAGTAGTTTTCTAAAGTGTATATTTTATGACACTACCATCTTTAAGATCCTTTTATTATATTTATAGTTTCTTAACTTAAATTCAAATTTCTAATAAGCATGAAAAGTCTTCTTCTTGATCTGTTTATTGAATATTAATCTCATTACTGAAAATTAATCTCATTTATTGAATATTAATCTAACACTTTCTTCCCTGGTTACCAAAGACTCTTTATTTCTTCTGGGCACAACTAAGTACTTACAATTCACAAATACACTTCTAGTTTTTCACACACACAGGTCCTCACAGTAAACAAAACTCAAACTGTAAAACTCAGTTTAAGTGTCATCTTCTTTAGGAAGCTGTTTTAGATTCTTTATTCTGATTTATATTCTTCTTCAGTAAGGTATCCTTGTTTACTTTCCACTTCTCTTTAATTGTCTACTAGTGGTTTTTATTAACTCATAAACTCGTGAAAGCCAAAGACTGATGTTCATCTTTTTTTAAATCAACAGCTCTTCATATTCCATAAATGTTTGCTCAATGAATGAATGAGGACATCTTTGTTCTCTGAGGAATGTAAGACTTTTCTGACTGGTTCTGTACTCTAGAAATCTTACATCTTTAATATTATTAAGAAAATAGAGAACATTTTAAAAATGAAAGGCCATATAATTAAATATGGAAATTGGTACAGGGTACTACTGTAGTTAAATAATATGATGCAATCAAATGTATTTTTTTAAAAAAATTTGGATTTATAATATTAAAGAGGGCTGAGACTTTTTTGCTTCTGGTATACAATAGTACCATCAACAACGAAAAGCCTAGTTCTTGGTTTTGGATTCCAGAATAGGTCCTAAAACTGTTGTGGCCAACTCAACAGTTTTGAAATCCAACAAGCATTTGATTTGCAAGAGTAAGGCCTATTGAGAGAAGCAAATATTTGCAAGTTGCAATAGAGTCTGGAAGATTTATCATATGGAAGTTGTATAAAACCTTAGAATAGGGAGAAGTATAGAACTTAATGCAACAGAAATCAAATCTTCTTGAGATAAAGGGTGGGGCTTGAAGAAGGAAAGGCAGAAGACAGAGGAGAGCCATAGCATTGACAAGAGATGCCTGCTCTCTGTCCTTTCCTCTGTGTTGAATATTAGATGGCAGAAAATCTCAGAAAAGTTGAAGGTTCAATCTTAGAAGAGAACTTCAGGGTTGAGTTTGGGATGTCTGTGCTTATTAGAAAATTCCCATGCTGATGGACCAACTGAGAGTTAGCATGTGTGCAGATGGATCTCAGGTCAGCCTCACAAGATTTTGTACACTCTAGCAAGTTGTAGGAACAGCTGGGAAGTTTTCTGAGTCTTCTGTGGGAAGCCTGTAAATAGTAAGAGGACCATTCAGATTGGCCATTGGCCATTGAGACAGGAAGTCACAACCACAATTGCCAGAGGCTGCCAATGTATAGCAGGGTAGAGAACATGAAACTGGCAGAGTCCAGTAAGGAAAGGGGCCTGTAGACAAATTCCCTTCTTAGAATTGTGATCATCCAAGAGAAGGAGAAGAAATAATAGGGGGAAAACTTGAACTAATGACACTGAAAACTGAAAATGACTTATTTGCATTAAATTGATAGGTTTAATACTATCCAATCTTTGTACACCTGAGTTGTAGGTGTAAATAACTGTAAATACAAGAGGCTAGGATGAGGAAAGTTGTTAGAGAAAGGTTTGTGGAGGAAACAGAACTTGAAAGGGTAGTTAAAAGGCAGGAAAAAATTGGCTTAGGAGGAGAAAACAATGTGGAATGAGTGGAACTAATCTGAATACAGAGGCAGAAATGTGAGTAGGGACCTGAGGGTCAGATTACCTAGATCCTGAGTGCCATATTTAAGAACATAGATGTTCAAGATTTACAGAGGCTGAGTGGCATTTGGGAAAAGATTCATTCATAAGAGGTGTGCTCAAGCAGGAAGAGGGAGGATCTGCCTCTCAACAACCACTTCTACACTCAAGGAAGACTGAGCTACAGAAAGTTTACCAGATTTTGAGGGGGTGAGCATGGAAGTGGCTGAGGAGAATGAAACAGACCTTCTCTATGAGAGAAACACCCACACCTTAGGGTTCTGTAGCCTGAGTTTAGAGCTTCCTTTCGGAAGGACCTGAAGCTGAGCCATGAGATAGAAAGGTCAGAGGGACGAGAGAGGTCAGTGGAAAGGGAGGAGAAGGGAAAAGAGACAGAGACAGAGACAGAGTCAGAGACAGAGACAGACAGAAGAGAGAAGAGGGAAGATGGAAGAAGGAGAGGATAGAGTGGAGAACAAGAGCACAAAGGAGAGAGATTCCAGTGAGTGATGCAGCCAAAGAAAGACTAGGGAAAATTCAGATGTCTCAGGGCATCATCTTAAATTGCCTTTTGGGTGATATGAAATGTAAATGTTCTCATCTACCTCCCACAACATCTTAAATAAAACCTAGAATTTGTCAAAGTGAATGCAAGAAGTGCTGAATACAGTTTCAAGATTGGTGCTTACTGAGAAGCTGAAAGTAGCACAGGCCTATTCTCTATTCACCTCCCAAACCTCAAAACACATACAGAAAGTGACTTAATGCCATTTCCAATTTGGCTTAAAAGTTAAACCTCCCAGGAGTGATCTTCACTCAGTAACTTAATTTCTCATTTCTTCTCTGATACTTTGCTTTGGTGCTTGGCTAGAGATACTATAGAAACTGATAGAATATACAGAGCATGGGCTTTCAATTATGCTTTTTCCAGTTTCCAGGTGAACCACTTCAGAGACATGCTATCCAGGGCAAGCTGGCTAAATAGAAGGAGTTTGTTTTCTCACCTGGAAAATGAGGCTAATACGTACCTTTGTGAAAATTAAATAAGATTTTGTGTATGGAGACCTGGTGATAGCGTGCAAATATTTTAAACTTTGGAGAGGTATGAATTTTGGCTCTCACAGTTATTATGTTGGGTGCCATTAGGAAAGTAGAAAACTATGAAATTTAGAATCTGTATAAAATGTGAATAAAAATGTATCTCTTCACAGACTTCTGTGAAGAGTGTATCAAATAATTATCACGTTGTTAGGGTTCACAACTGGGAGCTGTAGTGATGTAAAGTGCCTAGTACAGTTCCTGCCACACTGAAGGCATGAATAAATGGGATCCACTAGTGTGATTTTGAGGTTCTGCATGACCCAGAATTTGCTCAACTGATAGAATGATGAAATGCCCACTGGAAAGATGACAGTATACACATCTCCAGATGACAGTATACACTGTAAATGAGTACATTTCCAGTACGTATAACACTTGGGAACCAAGGGGGTAGAAGTGTAAGTGATCCCATTTCCATCACTCCCAAGCTGTTCCTGTAACTCTAGGCTCTGTAATTTAGAGATTCTGATTTCTAACACAAAATGTTTCCCCTAGATGACACAATAAGACTCCCATGAAATCCCAAGCTATGGCTACTGTTAGTCACTCTCTGCTCCTTGAGGCAGGACTTAGCAGGCAAGGATAGGGGTCAACATTCGGGCAGGTATAACTGATCTGATCATTAGGAGAAAGTAAGGCAACTGCTGCAGAATGGTGTAGAGAATGTTCGCCACTAAATTAACCTGGGCTTTTCTTAGTATCTTCTTACTCAAACTTGATGATAAAGGAACAAGTTCAGCAGCCACCATCTCAGAAGGATGTGGTAATGAACGATGAGGCTCAAAAGCCTCAGAAACAGGTGTCTGGATCCTCCCACATGTAAACTTACCAGTCAGGTAGAGGCACTAGTTTGATGGTAAGGGAGGATCTTGAATGGATGGATGATGGAGAAGAGGATGATGACTACCAGATATGGTCTTGAAACCAGCTACAGTGGCAGAGGCCATCTACCAACCTATCTGAAGGCCCAGAACTTGTCACATGTAGCCAGTGTTATTCATGGAAAACATCCCCACTCCCATCTTCCTGCCAATGAATTGTGCTCATCATTTGCTTTCTTGGAAATCTAAATTATGAAAAACATGGTAATTCTGAGTATCTACAGAGAAATTTGGTGTTTATTTAAGTACCCTCTGTTGGTATTACTCCCCCGACTCTCCTAACAATGTTGACTATTAATAAGCATTTCAAAGTCATCCAATATATGTTCCCCACCATGATCCTTCTATAAACCTCCTGGTTTTACCTGAGGTTCCTTGTTCAGTGTTTCCAAAATATTCTCTTGCATATTGCCACTTTACTCTATTTGCATATTATGCTTATTAAAAGCAGAGACTCTTGTCTTTGTATCCCAACTATTTACAACCACACAGAAACTTGTCAATAAAAATCTCTGGGATTAAAAGAGAGTACATTGATTTGGTATACAGATAGTATTCTGGGTTGATGACACAGGTTTCATAGAGTTAATGGAACACAGACAAGAGTAGAACCTATGGAAATGGACAAACAGATGGAATTGCTGAAAGATTATGAACAGAATAAGAAGGAAAAATGGGTCATCACAGAACCCTGAGAAATACTAATCTTTAAGCAGTGAACAGAAAAAAAAAATCCATGAAAGAATAGAGAGAAAAACATGAATCAGAGGAGGGTAGTATTCTGGAAGTAAAGAGTAGAGAGAAATGCATGAGTATTAAAACCAAACAACTGTTGAGAATCAAGACAAAAACTAATGGATTTGACAATTAGGTAGCTGTGTTAAGTTTACACAACTATAACAAACTACTAATAAAGAGATAACATTTTTTACTCAGTTTCAGAGGTTCCAGTCCACAATCTGGCAAACTTACTGCTTTTAGGCCTCTCATGGGAGTGCTGGATGGCCAGGGCAAAGAGTACCGGGTTTAGTGAACTGCTTACCTCACGGTCAGAAAGCAAAAGAGGAAAAGAAAGGGCCCACGTCTCATAGTTAGTTCCTATTTAAGCCATGTTTTCATATCCTATTTCAAGCAGGGGCTTTGTTCTTTAGGAACCTATTGGGGATCCATTAATAATGTTATAATGTTCACATGGCTCATTGTATGTGTTTTCAATGGTAAGAAATTAGAAAGGTCCGGTAGATGATTACAACCTTTATACCTCCCACAGGTCAGCTCCTTACTGAAAGTTATAAAGCCTAACGAAGAACTACTCAGAGCTCAAATAAAGCAGAGGTGATTAAGTTACTCAGGGGAAACATATTAAAGTCAATTACAACTCAGTATGAGTAGGTTATCAGGTTTCTTTCCCCTATGACCAAAGATGCACGGAGTACAACTTGTTCTTAAATGTGGGAATAAAGTGGGGGTGTAAGGACAGCTGGCAGAGAACATAGAATCAAGGAGCAGAGATAATCTGTGCCTATTTTCTTTAGAGTTAGTCAAGTCTGGAAATATTTCTTGTACTCGAACTACTAGATCTATATAAATACTTATTTTAATTCAACAGACATTTACTGAGTACTGTTTTCTGTTAGGCACTATGCTAGGAGCTGAGCGAAAAGATACAAAAAATTACAACAAACATAAAAATAAACAACATGTCTTCTGTTCTTAAGGAGTGCAGGGACTAATAGCTAGAAAAAACATAAAATCATCACACCTTCGAAGGTATGCTGTGAGCGCTATGTATGAAGCACTATGAAGGTGCAGAAAAGGAATTCTGTGAACCTTGGGAAGAAGTTTCACTGGGAATGCTACAGGTGTGGAAGTGGGTCTTGTGGGTTCATCAGAGTAATGGCAAACAAAGCAGAGGGAGAAATATTTTTTATTCTGGAAACATTCAGAAATAAAAGTTCTAAACCCTCTAGGGCAATAAGTTCAAGTATTTTAATATCCATGCAGACAAGGAATTATTCCTGTCATTAACTTTATGACCTTATAACTAATTTCAAGGCTTCTCCCTAGTTTTCCTACAGAAAAAAATACTGGAATGGATAGCCAACACTCTATTTACATTTATTTTACACAAGACTCCTAACAACCCTGTTATTTTCCAGAATATAAAAACTCAATATAAACACTCAATAGAAAAACTCAAATTTTGTGTCCTAATACACATTCATTCATCACTGCATCTTTTTGTTTGAAAGTGAATACTAATTTGCCAACATTGAAAGGCTCCCAAGCGGAACTGACTTGAAATAGTTTGAACTGATGGGCTTAAGAGATGGAAGAAATTGTATGACATGTGAGTAAGAACAGTCTTTGATAAAACCAGTCCTATGCAGAATTCTAAGATTGAAAATTGAATCAATCACATTTGTTTTAACTCTAAGGTATCTCTTATTTCTTATTTTGACTAAGGAAATTAGGAATGCTTATTTACAGGATATTTCTCCGCATGCTGGGTACTAAAACTGAAGGTGCCCCAAACTATGTTTCCAAGAGGTCTGAATATACAATCAAAACTTTAGGAAAATTGAAGTTCTTATGGCTTTCTTGAGGTATACATCTAATTTGCTTTTGTTTCTGTTACATCCATCAATGATATAAAAATAAAAAAACTAGAGCAAATATATCTATATTTATATCTATATCTTTATCTTGCAATGTGCTTTATTTGATGATGACCAAAAATCCACATTCAAAAATTCTCAAAAGAGAATAAAATGAGGTAATTTTTAGAAATTGAAGAGACTATGGAGATTATTTATAAGTAAGACAGAATTGAGATTTATGACTGCCCAAGGTCAAGCACAATTTAATAGCAGAGCTACGAACAGAATCAAGATGAAGGACCAACTCCTTCCTCAGCTTGGTACATACAGCACAGGCAGGGTTGTGTACTCCGCAAAGCGAAACAGTCACACAGAATGGGTGACACGCCTTGGATGTACACAAGGCACCAGGTCTATCACCAATGTCAGTGCAGGCTTTGATGTCTTCTACACACAGTGGCCTCAGAGCTACCAGAAGCCTATCAATTACTGGATTATTCCTATATTTGAGGTACCTGGCCAAAGTAAAAAATTCAAGGTGGGAGGTAGACTGCCACTTTTGATCATGTTGGTTTGCTCAAAAGACATGGGAGACTGTGGTTTACCACTGTACTTCACCATAATAATTTTTGATTTAAAATGTGCTTTTTACTCTGTTATTGCAGTGGTTTTTGGAAGGATCCTACTAAGTCATACTTGTAGGATTTATATAGCATAAATCTAAATTATTTGATAAAGCAGAATAGAAAATAAAGGCGCCTGCCTCCTACAGCCACATTTTTGGAAAAAAATCTACAAGTTTTAGAAAAATATGTCACCTCTGGCTAAAATTCTGGAAGCTTTTGTGAAGCCTCAAGTTTTTCTTCCCAGTCAAGACCCAGAAATTTGCATTTGGGGGTTCAACAATGGTCTGGGTAATCTCGATTTATAGCAATCCTCCCTAGTTTTTTGAATTGACATAGTTGATACTACACACCACAGCTACTACCAAACATGAACATAGAATACGGTTGTTTTGTAGAGAGTTTGAGGATTTATGTGGCTAAAAGAGGCAATAAAGTGTAACAAAATCATAATAGTAAATGTGAGCTCATTATCTGAAGCACTGGTCCACCTCAATGAGAAAAACATCAGCAGGGGGACGGGAACAATGAAGATGAAGATGGTGCAAATCATTAAAAAAGACCATTTGCTGCCTCAACTGCATAATAAAGCCTACACAGCCTACTGTTGCCCCACATCCACGGTAAATGTAATGGATTTTCTGCTGAATGAATGCAATGACATTCAAATCAATACAAGCACTGTCTCTCCTATAAGCTACACTATAGGGGAAAGGAACCAGAATCTATGCGGTTTCTGTTGATGTTTTGTTAATTTTAGGGGCACATTTACATTTTAATTTGGACCCAGGGAATATTTTACCAGAATGTTTACTCCTCTTTTTTTTTTTTTTTTTTTTTTTTTTTTTGGTACCAGGGATTGAACTCACGACCTCACGCCTGCCAGGCAGGCACTTATGCTGCTGAGCTAAATCCCTGGCCTACTCCTTCTCAGAGGAATCTGTAAAAATTATTTTCCCTGATTAGCTTATTACCCTATCAATCATCAGTATCTAGATGATTCCATCAACAAAGCTGCCTAAATTCTCAAGTAGGCCTTCTTAAACAGCTGTGGAGGTCCAGATTTGACCTCAGAGGCAGTGGACAATGAGGAGGTAAGACACCTGCTGGCACATGAATGCTCTAGCCTGTACACAAAGGCAATCAGTGTGCAGACCCTCCATCCTGGAGAGTTTGGCGCCAGGCAGACTACTGGAAAACAATGCTCCAGTTTATATACATCGTTTAGTCTAACTGGAAACCTTTGGAATATTTCTGACTGCTCACTCAAATCCTTTTCCCACTCAAGGAATTTGTCTTCCCAGACTTCCATCATGAGGTGCAATGACAGGTAGCTTGTGCTCCTCTGGGCTAGCTTCACCTTTCAGCATGGAATGTTATCCAAGTGGGTTTCAAATTATCTTTACTGATCATTCCCCAAAGTCCTTCAGTGAGGTGCCACACATCAATTCTGCAGATGTGGGGCAGACGTGGCACATGTGCAGCAAAAGCACAGCAAAGCACAGTGCCAAGATTGCACTGTGTTGGGTGGGTGCCAAGTGCAGCTCTCAGTGAAGCAAAGACCCCTGAGCACAGTTCCTTTTTCCTCTGGTAAGAACTTCCCTCACTTGTCTTCTCCATCTCTCCATCTTCAAACATCTCTACATTTTCACCCACATATCCCTTAGAGCCAAGCCTCACTTAGGAATTTGCCCTGCCTTTCCCCACTTTAGTTTTTTTTCTTTTCTGCATTCTCTGCTGATTGTTTATTAGCACTGACAGTCCAACTGTTTTACAGTGAGGACCTAGTAAAAAGGAATAGCTAGTTTTTTTTCTATACAGATGTCCTGAGTTCATTGTTTTACAAATTCTGAAAAATAAGATTCTTTCTAACCTGTAATTTTCTGTTCTTATAGAGTCTAGAAGAATACTGCACACAAAAGCTCAAAAGAAGACTACTTTTTTTATGGATTATGACACACACATACACAAAAAAAAATCATGACAGCATTCTTCAAGCTGGCTTTGAGATGAGCAAATGTGTTCCTCAATTTTCATTTTGCTTTGGTTTATAGTTTAGAAAAAACTTCTGGCTACTAGTAAAGGGCACATTTCCTCCCAGTGTACATCAGAAAATAGCTTATAAAAATGAGGAGCACCAAATTTTTCAAGTGAGGAAGGAAGAAAGGGCAGATTGAAGACTGTGTGGTAGCATAGGTTCTTCAAACTAGAACTGACACTTAATGCTTCCAATATTTTTTCAAAAACAAGACATTCACTGTTCAATAAAACATATGATGTGAAGCTTTCTCTCTCTTTCTCTCTTTCT
>RJWT010001796.1:0-45082 GCA_004365215.1 Cuniculus paca | reverse complement strand
GGTAGCCAACTCTCAAAAGTTGTTGAACTCAAAAACAAATTAATTCTGTTAGATTGAGTCCTGTGGGGAAAAAGGAAACCTTCTCCATTGTTGGTGGGAATGTAGACTGGTTCGACCACTGTGGAAATCAGTGTGAAGAGTCCTCAAAACAAAACAAAACAAAACAAAACAAAACAAAACAAAACAAAATAGGATTGGAAGTCTCATTAGACCTAGCTATTCCCCTTCTGGGTATTTTTCCAGAAGAATTGAAAACATCATACTGCAGCAATATATGTGCACCCATGTTTATAGCAGCACAATTTGTAATAGCTAAATCTTGGAAACAACCCAAATTTCCATCAACCGAGGAATGGATAAAAAAGATGCAGCATTTTGATATGATGGAGTACTACTTAGCTATAAAGAAAGATAAACTCAAGGCTTTTATAGATAAATAGATGCAACTTGAGACCATTCTCATAAATGCAATAATTCAGACTCATATGTGTAAACATCATATTGTGTACCTAGTGTAAGAAACTGAAAGAGTAAATAAGATCCAAAAGGTACAATAGATATTGTAAATGGGAAAGAAATTGCTCAAAAGGAAAGAACAACTAGGATGGGGGAAAGAAGAAAAGAAGGAAGGGAAAAAAATATATATGTGTATGTATGATAGCTATGATAATTGTACTACTAATTCTATTAGTTCATTGAAAGGATTGGTTAGTGCCTATATTGTTTGGTCTATTTTGCATGCTATATCTGGTAATCAGAGCAACTATTTTGAAGGTAAAAATATACAATATAATAACCATTGTCAATTTCTTATTATCTTGTTTTGAAATTCTGTATCATTTTTAATGTTTTCTCTTCCCTGAGCAACTATTTTGAAGATAAAAATATGCAATGTAAAAATCATTGTCAATCCTATTATTTTGTTTTGAAATCTGTATCATTTTTAATGTTTTCTATTCCCTTTAAAGTAGAAAAAAATTAAAAATTAATGTGTCTACCTTAACAACCCAAAAGATACCTACCGGCCCAGTGGGAACTCTGTATTTCTTACAGTAGCTAAGCATTTAACAGCATATCTATAAAAGAATTCTAAGAGACAAACCTAAGACAAGACATTCTTTTAAAAACTGTATCATATATATTTAAGATGTAAAACATGATTTTTTGATATATGCATACATAGTTCAATGATTACTAGAGTCCAGTAAATTAACATATCCAACTTTTTATAGTTAACTACCTGGGGCGTGTGAAGGATAAAATCTATTATCGGTAAATCGTTGACATACTGTACTGCACAATATTATTACCCAGAATCCATGTGCAATGCCTTAGATCTCCAGATTTATTCACCCTGGCCAACTGCAGATTTGTAGATTTGGCCTACATCTTTCCATTGCCTCTTCATTTGAGTCCTGGTAACCACCTTCCTACTCTGTGGTTCTATGTGTGACTCCTTTAGATTCCACATACAAGTGACAGCATGTAGTTTTCTTTCTATGGCTGGCTTACTTTCTTAGCAAAATGTTCTGCAGTCTTATCAACAATGGCAGGGTATCCTTTTTTCTATTTAAGCCAAATAACATTCCTTTTTCTACACGCATGTGCACATACACACCTACAAACACACACACACACACACACACACACACCCCACAGCATTTACTCATCTTCCTTAATGTACACTCCTCAGGGGTTCTATATGTTGTCTGTTTTCCATAATACTGCAATGAAAGTGGGAATGTTGTAAGTGGCTACCATAATTTAAAAAAAATTTTTTTTATTTTAAAGAAAATAGGACAAAACAAAACGAAACAGATTGAAAAAAGCAAAAGAAAACAGAATAGAGTCAAACGCAATATAGCATTTCAAAGCAAAATTCCTGATAAATATGGAAAAATGGTTCTGAAATCCAATGTTGCTTTTATTCTTGGATTTGATTGGTTTAAGACACTTTCCTACTATTTGAAAGCAATAAGTGAGAAAACAGGAACAGCTCCTTTGAAAAATGAGACACTATAGTAGCCATTGCTCATTTCCTGTTATCCAACTTGAAGACCTGTAATGCTATTCTCTTTTATCTGGTTTTATATTACTTTGTTTTGTTTGAGTTTATTGTCTGTAAATGTAAGAACAACCATTTTAAAAATTTTTTTAATTTAATTTTTAAAATTTTATTACAGTAAAAGACACACTGTGATTGATCCCTCACAAAACAGTCACTTTTGCTTTTAAGCATACTTGTCCTATTATTCTTGCCTCTTTCTGCCGGTATTCTTTTACAAGTGTCTATACGAGATGTTATCAAAAAGTACAGAGTATCCTGCTGCCAAGAGCCATGCAATAGAAAAGAGGCTCATACAAGCATTATAGTATGTTCTCATACTCCTTGTTCACTGGATTTGATACTTTGTAACTTCTGACTCTTCCCCAAAGTCAAAATGACCATGAAATTTTGGCCATGAACATTTTGAATCAATTCAGGACATCAAGGCAACCACAGCAATGCAACTAAAGACTTTCATGAAAAAGGACTTCCAGAACTGCTTCAGAAAATCCTGAGAACAATGGAATAAGAGTATACGAAGGGAGGAGTGTTTTGCATGAGTCTAATGGCAATGCGATTTTTACTATAAAAATTGTTAGTCACACAGTGTATTTTTTTATTATACTTCATACATACAAGGCTTTGATTTCATTTCTTTTAGGTATATACCCAGTAAAATATTGCTAGATGATATGGCATTTATATTTTTGATGTTGCAGCAATCTCCATACTGTTATTCACAGATATTATATCAATTTGCATTCCCTCAAACAGGATACAGATGTTTCTTTTTCTCCATACTCTCACCAAGGCTTGCTATGTCTTGCCTTTTTACAACTATTATAACGGGCATGAGTTGATACCTCATGGTGGATTAGATTTGCATTTTCCCAATGATTAGTGACATTGAGCATCTTTTCATGTATCTGCTGGTCTGTTTTATGTCCTCTTTAGAAAAATGTCCTTTCATCATCACCTTTGTTGATTTTGTAACTGGATTTTGTTTTGGTATTATGCTTTTTGCTTTATTTTATTTTTGCTATATAAAGTTTGCCAGTATTTTCTCTCAACCCATAGACTACCTTTCATTTTGTTGATGCTCTTTTAATTACTCTAAGGCTTTCTTTTTTTAGATCAATCCACACAGTTCCCTTTGATTACAGTCGTCTTTCTAATAAATTTCTTTATGGCACACACATTACCTGAAAGTGACTTTGTTGCTTTGTAATCATTATATTCTTTCATCGTTCCAGGTGCAGGTTGGTGATTTGGTTTTAATCTTCTGGTTCTATCATTGCAGAAAGACATCTTATGTTAGATGAAGCTAAACAAATCTATCTATTTTAATCCCAGACTCTGCCACATCTGAAGTTTCTTTGAAGGTCTTGGCAATTCATAATTCCAGAATTCTGGCCCACACTTCAACCTTGTCATATTTCCTACTCTGAATCCTGTTTCTCTGCTCCTCTTTTAGATAAGGTTCATATTCCACACATCTGAGGAGAAGTTAGAAGCCTACTGTGTAGGTGGCAGCTCCCAACACAATAACCTGATTTCACCAGGATACTTACTAAGAATTGTGTTGGAATTTTATGTTTCAAATTCAACTGAATTTGAATGACTTTACACACATATTAAGGACTGTCTTGCCCTGAGAATGGTCATTAAAGCACATTGACACAATTCCAATGCCTTACAAAATTGCATTGCCTTTGGGTTTAAATTCATAAAATTCTCATTTCCTCCTTTATATATTCTTTTCTAAATATTTTTGACATGAGTTAATAAGCTTTGAGAAATGTGTACAGATTAAAATAAAATCAAACCATTTCAATATCTAGGCAATCTAAATTTCATTTCATCTAACTACTAAGAATAAATCTTCACTATAAAAGTTATATACAAAGGACAATAAGAATCAAAGTTGCTAACTTATCAACCATCAAACTTCTGAAGTCAAAACTTTTATTGATATTAGGGGTAAGTAATATGGATATCATTTTTATAATCAGTGGGAAAAATTAAATTTGACTCTGAATTCATTGAAAAATAATTTCTCTCACCAAAATTACTCCTCCCTCTAGCAGTAAAGATACCTCAAGTTGGGACACAATTTATCCCATTTAGAAAACAAGAGAGGTAATCTTTACTGGGTTAACACATAAACCAGAGTAAATATTTTGCAAAAAACAATTAGATTCTGAAAGTTTCTGTAGCTAGCACTTCATAATTACTTTCCTTTAAATGAACCGTGTGCAAATTCATAAGTGGAATCTCTGTATAAAGTCTTGATAATTATATGGGAGCAATAATAAGCATTTATGAAGCACCATAGATCTTTGTATTTCTTATCTAATTTAATATTTACAATAGCCCTAAGGACTCAAATGGGAAGAAATCAAATATAAGGTATGAAACCCCAAGGTTTTTGATTTTTTTTCATGAGACAATGTTTTGCAATGCAATTCGGTCTGGCTTTGAACTTGCTTATGTAGCCCAGACTGGCCTTGAACTCACAGTGATCCTCCTTCCTCAGCCTCCTGAGTGTTGGGATTATAGGTGTGCACCACCACACCCAGCTGTTCACAATGGTTTTAAATGTTGATTAACATCAGGTAACCAGTAATTGTCAGAGTCACCTTTTAATCTCCAGTTTATTTACTGATTTAGGTTCACTATTTAAACTCAGGTCTGTTTTCTGAGCTGAGGACTCTTGACTGTTTCTGCCATTATGCACTTACTGTGTTGCAGGAGAACTAGCATCAGAACAATCAGTTTACACAATGTAGGAATAGAAGGAGACTTAGAATATAAATCATAGAACCAGAAAGAGGACCAGAGGCTAAGAATTTGTGGCCAACTTTATTCCTGTTCTATAATGGCTCCTCTAGGAGTCTCTTGTCATTTTCAAATTTGACAAACCTGCTTTAAATTTATCATCAAAGTCTTGCAGAGGTCATGGCTGTAGACCCACCCTGTATTCTGCTTTCAAAAATGCCTGGTCCTAGGATTGACATTTTGGAAAATTCTGATAAACTGGGAGTTTCTCCAGTGCAGGTACAACAGGTTATAAAAATGATATGTGGTGGGGAATCTTAGAAAGAAGTTGACTTCTTGTGAATTAATCCAAAATAAGCAAATGAGCATGAAGACGTTAACGTAGGAATGCTAGGATGATAGAACACTGGTAAATCAGCAGGTTTCTGTCACACTTTTACTAATTATGACTATTTTAGTAGTAATGAAGCAATTCTACTGAAGGTTGTGTTACATCATATTCTCAATTAACTTATGTAAATCCAGTTGGGCTTGCTTGGTCTATAGTGGCAAAGGAAATATAAACAGTGGCTTCAACAGCACCTAGTTCTACCTGCTATTCCTTGCACTACTGCACGGCTCAGGAAACCTTTGACGTGGAGACTTAGATCTGGTCTTTGAAGAACAGATGACTCAGGTCTCCGTTTAGCATAGACTTCTTGCCTCCTCCAGTGCAGTTATAGCGTGCAAAAGTACAGACTGTTGGCACAGCTTCATTTCAAAGCACGTGACAATGTTTAAATAGTTTTTCACTACTTCTTAATAGAAAAAAAAGAGGAAGAAAGTAGTTTCCAACACAGAAAGAAAGATACTGTGTTAAACTCAAGGAAACCAACAGTCCCCACATGGAGTTTTTCAACAGGCTTTTCAAGGACAATTTTTGGCTATTTTTAATTATCCTTTAAAACTTACTTTTATTTTTTAAAAGATAGATAATCGATCTTTTGCAAAAGGGGAGGGGACCAAGCAATGGCAGGAACAGGAAGGAAAGGAGGGAAAGGACATGAAAAAAAAAAGAAACAAGATGTTTTTATATGAGGCTGGGGATATAGCTCAGCGGTATAGCACCTGGATGGCAAGCACAAGGTCCTGAGTTCGATTCCCTGTACCCTCCCCTGCTGCCCTCAAATGAAGACTTTTTTAAATGTATGTGCACCTATCTCTCATGATGAATGTAATCATTCTGTACTGCAAACATGTACGAATAAAAGTTTAAAATACAATAAAAATTACTTTTACCGTGCAACCCCACTGCACACTAGGTTTATAGTTCTATTTTCTTTAACAATGTTAGATGGTGATGCATTGATTCAGTCGGAGAACTGGCAGGTTTAAATATCTACTTCATTCCTACAGGGGCGCACAGCCTCACAGAATTACATTTGGGTTCTGTAGAATCCCATGTTGTATGTCGGTGTTACTGATTTGGAGGATTTACATCTATGCTTGGGGAGACTGATAAGGAAAAGCTGGCGAAGCATACTTGTTGCACTTTTTTTAATGCTATATTGAGCTGGAACTTCCTGAGGACAGTAACCCTGCTTTTCATATTGTCTGGTTATCAGTCTCTTCCAATTCTTCTTCCTCTTTATCGTCCTTCACTTAAATATGTATATCAAGTTCTTAATGCTAAATTGAAGTAGGACATACATCAACTATGTGTACAAGAGGAGGAAAAGGATAATGCACTCTCATATATCCACCACTTGACACAACACTTTTTCATGTGGCATATTAGCTTCGGAACTAGTGTAAGGATAAAATTTTTGATAGAAATGGTTGGAGTCATGCACTTACATCTCACTCCCACTCCTCTCTCTGCAGAGATAAATATTTTCTCAAAATTGGTGAGTACCCTTTATGCATTTAATTTTAATATTTTCAATATATGTAGGTATCCCCCACAGCTGTAATTTGTGAATCAAAAAAAAAATCAGACATGGGTTTGACGCTGTTCCTTATTCTATTTTATTCTTCTAGCTACTCTACATTGTTCTACTATTTATCCATGGTACACATTTATTTTGTCAATTCATTTTAACTGCTACATGAAATTTTATTGAATGAAATGGTGAAATTTATGTTTTCATCCTCCTTTTGACTTTCTGAGCAGTTAAATCTTCACTATTACCAGCAACTCCAGAGAATATCTTTGTAAATGCTTCCCAGAGTCATGGGAAAGGATTATCACAGAATTTGTACTTGTGTCAGAGTTTTACACAGATTTCCACTTGAGCCAATGCATGCCTTCCCACACAGTTGTACCAGTTTACCCTCTCCTCCACAATAAAGACCTTTTATCTCTTATCATGTTCTCTCCTTCAGTAAAGATTAGCAGATTTCTAATGTCAGCCTATTGGATGGATGCGAAGAATTAGCCCCTTGTTTAATTTGCATTTCTCTGATTACTAGGGCTGTTGAACAACTTTTCAGTTAACAATTCACTTCATGTTGTCTCTTTTGAATAGCATGTTCATTTTTAAATTCTTTTATCTTATTGATTTGGTAAGGGTTTTATATAAGCTGAGCACAAATTGTACTGGTAATTTTTCTTGCTTGGTAAGCAAAGGAATATACTCTAGCCAGTGTAAGCACAGAAGCTATGTATTAAAAGGAATTGGGCAGGTGATAGAATCTGGGGGATGGGAAAGTCAGATTCAGATGCCCTGTGTTTCTGCTAAATCACACTGCAGGATTGTCCCAGCAAAGACTGAACTTCAGGCCAGCCAGATCAGACCCTGCATGTACCTCTAATGAAGCTAAATACTGACATACTGCTTGTCATCCTCCCAAGTCAAGGGCTTTCTTCCTAATCAGTCTTGCCCCAGTGGATCTGATCACAGAAACCTGTTCCTCCTTGCTAGTCTATGCTCTTCCTGCTTTAGCAAATCAGAATTCACCTAATGGGGAATTCCCTAAGCACCACCAGGAAAGCTAAGTGAAGATGTTGGCCATGATTAATGTCCAGCTCCATAACCATCTGCTGACCAGCAGGGATGCAAATATCTGTTTCATGTCAGTGGATCATTTTTAAACTCTGTCATACAGTACATCTTGTATAAAAGTTTACATTCTTCTGATTCTTTTCAATATATCAATCTTTTCCTTTATATTTCATCTTTTGTGTGGTTTATTTATGAGATCTTTCTCCATGCTAAAATCATAGTAAAACTCTTCTAAATCTTCGTTAAAAATGTTTGATGCTTTACTTTTCATACGAGTAGTTTTATTCTGTTTGGAATGGACTTTCATGTCTCCCAGGAAGAAAAGACCAAACCTGCTCCTATCCATATTGACCTAATTATTCCAGCATTATTTATCAAACAATCTCGATTCTCACAGATTTGTGCACTCATTTCTCTCATACACCACCACCGTGTACCTACGTGGATCTCTGTTTGGACTTCCCCTTGTGTTGCACTAGTTTACTCAGCTATTTCTGCTTCAGTACTCCATGGTTTTAATTGCTAACCTTCTAGAAGGTCTTCTAGAATAAGCACCTCATTCTTATTATTTTTCTAGTTTTTTTTTTTTTTTTTTTTTTTTTTTGCGGCACCGGGGATTGAACTCACGACCTCGCACTTGCCAGGCAGGCATTTAGGCCACTGAGCCAAATCCCCAGCCCTATTTTTCTAGTTTTATCTATTCTTTGCCCCTCTATATGAATAGTCTTTGGTTCAAAACTAATCTATAATATGATTTTGATAGCAATTGTAAACTTACTTCATAAATATATGTATTTTTAATTTTCATAAATACATTTTATTACATTTTAATTGCTTTTTGTTTCCATATCAGAGTTTGATTCTGATTGATTTGAACATATTAATCTTGTGTCAGGTAAACTCACTGAATTGTTTATTAATTCTAAGTATTATTAATTCTTTTAGATATTTCTAGATACAAAAGTATACTACTACAAAAATGTCATTTTGTTTTTTGTTCTTATACATTTATTTATACTTCTTGATGGGTAAACTATGACATAATAGATAGCACAGACTAAAAGAAATAGTGGATATCCTTCTCTTGATTCTTTTTTTTTTTTTTTTGTGGCACCGGCGATTGAACTCACAACCTTGCGCTTGCCAGGCAGGCGCTTAGGCCGCTGAGCTAGATCCCTGGTCCTCTTCTCTTGATTCTTCAAGGCAATCTTTTAACAGTTAATAATTTAAAAGGATTTGGGGTGAAGGATCTTCATGGATAAATTTTATCAGGTTAAAGAAATTTCATTCTGCTATTAACAACAGATAATTCAAAGCTACTCAAAGATGTTTTTCTGTTTTTTGACAAGACAATGTATTTTTCTTTTTTTAAATCCTTGTGATAAATTATGTTACTAAATGATTGTATTTTTGGTGTTATCCCTAATTTTTCACTGTGTATTTATATTTCTAGGTATGTGTTTGTATACATGTGAAGGTAAGGAGACCATCCAGGTTGTATAAGACCAGAAATTATACCATTTTCTAGTAATCTTCATACAAGGATTTAAATCGGAACTAGTGGCAGCACTCTGAGAGGCTGAAGCAGGTGGATCATAAGTTCAGGCACAGCCTGGGAAACTTAGCCAGAATTTGTCTCATAACACCGAAAAATAAAGCTGGGGATATAGCTCAGTGTGAAGGTCTTGGGTTGAATCCCTGTTTGAAAAGAAAAGAGAAAGAGAAGGAAAGAAAGAAGAAGAGAAGAGGAAGGGTAAGGGAAGAGAATGAAAAGAAAAGGAGAAATGAAAGGAAAGGAAAAGAAAATAAAGGAAAACAAAAAGAGAAAAGAAAATAAAGATTCCAAAATTAAAAATCAAACAGCAATGTGATTTAGAAGGAGATCTAACTAGCAATCTCATTTTATAACAAAAGGGCACTGAAGCTTAAGTGTAATTCTTTTCAAAATAAACACATCTGTGGTGTATTGATAGACTCTGGTAAATATTTAAGACTTTATTACCTATGGTATAAAATGAAATTGACTTGTAATCTATTACACTTTTACTTCTCTTTGGTTTTAGTATCAATGTTATGCTACCATAACAACAAAAGTCAGAGAACTTTTCAATACTTTTTTTTCATCTCTAGGGGAATTTAAGTAAGAGTAACCAATTACTTAAAGTTTTCATTTTGACCATGGTACTTTCCTTAATCCAAATGTGAAAATCAGTCTAGACTTCAAGAAGGAAGAAGGGAGGGAGGGAGAAGTGACAAGAGTGTCAAGAAGTGCAATGTGTATCACAGCTAAGACTTCTTCTCCACCTTGGTTAACAGGTAATGAAACAGATGCATTTTCTTCCAACATCTTTTGCCCATGTTAATGCATTAGAACTCAGGAAGAGAAAATGGGTGTGTCGTTCATCTTCATCTCTCCACCCAAATCCTAATACTTTAGTTTCTGTAACGTGAACCATGACCTGCATCCTGAGTGGTAGACATCATTTGGACAAGCTGCATTAAATAAGGGAGAAACCAGTTTCTGCAAACAGCCAGCCAAACCTTTCCTGCACACCTCCAATGTGTATAGAAACGGTCAAGACAAGTATCGCTTCTGCCGTTGGCTTTATAATATTATTATAGTACTTATAACACTGCATTTACCTCTTATAATTAAGGAATAAATTATACTCCATTGAAGAATAATCTAGATAAACATATATATCCAATGTTAATATCAAGATTGCTCTATTGAATTCTTTGGTGGGTTTATTTCTAAACTGTTTCTTTACTTCTCCATTTTCTTATTCAAAGCATTATCCTTAGCATCAAACATTGCTTCTGGGCTATGGATCCCATTGTATTTCTTTATGAAGACTTCATATACCAAGGGCCTATGGAGCCAAACTTTCTGAATGGACAGCAGTCAGTGACAGTATTTGAATCTTGAGAGTTCAAATCAGCACCAGCTGAGGCATCAGAAAAAGCTTGAGACTGGAATTGCAATTTTGCATGCGTTAGGAATGGAGACAGGCTAGTGGTAAACTCTTCTCTATGCAAACTGCAATTATGATTGGAGGGAATTAAGTGTCTCACTGGTAAGACCATTCTGAAATAAACAAACAAACAAAAAATCTTGATTTATCCAGAAAGGGGCAAAGATGAAAAATTTCTTTATAGATCCACAAAAGTGTAGGAAAAAGAGGTTACCTAAAATTTTTTCAGTTTCATTAAAAACAGTTAGTTCTGTTTTTGTAACTGATTTTACAGGATTCTCCTTGCATGGGTTTAATACAGCCTTTGTGTTGGGAAACTCGAGAAGATTCCTCATCTTTGCTACAAAATAATCTCTAAGTATTAGCATTCATTTGAAATATAAATAACTAAGATTGTATTAGATCAAGTTAATTTTCTCAATGTTATTATAAAATTAAAATTTTTGTTACCTTTTTATACTAGTTTCTTACCAATCAAATCCAAGGACATATTGTGCTTTTACAAGGCTATGGCAAGACTTGAATAAATCAATAAAACAAAGGCAACTATTTCTTCACACTAGCCAATGTGCTAGTTTTCTCCTGGCTAAGACAAAATACCTGACACCAAAGTTAAAGAAGGAAAGGTCTATTTCTGCTCACAGTTTGTAGAGGTTTCAGTCTATAGTTAGTGGGCTTCAAGGCAGGGTGGCACAGCAAAGGGGCATCACAGAGGAGAAATAGTTCATGTCATGGCAGAGCTGGACTGGCAGAAGGCAGTAAGCAGTGAGCAGCAAGCAGCAGCAGCAACAGCAAAAGCAGAAGCAGAAGCAGTCATTTGCATAACTTTTGTCTGTCCCTTTATACTCCATCTAGGCTGCAAGCTCACTGACTAGTGCCACCTACACCCAGTGTGGAGCACCCTTAATTCCAGCATCATACCCTTCTCCACATCCACACACCTTAATCCAGCCACCTTGAAAACACCCCACCTGCAACTGCATGAGGCTTTAGAGGGACGTCTAGACACAGCCATAAGAGTCCTTGAGTATTTGTTGAATCCTGGGCACGGAAAACATAGATACAGCAAAATAAGCCTGGTCTCCAACATTCTTATTGCCTTTGTAGTTTATATCACCTGAAACAGGGAAGAGATATTTTAAATAATCACACAGAAACTGAAGAGTAAATACTGTGAAACCAAAGCATGTGTTTATACAAGAAAGGAAAACAGGGATAGTGGATCCATATTTGGACAAAGAAGGTCAAGGGTGTTTTAGGAAAATGGTGCATCAGCTGAGACTGAGGTTACAGGTTAGAGCTTGGGCCGACGTGGTTGATTTAGTGAGAGATGGCATCCTCCAGGGACAGCCATATCCCATGCCAAGGTTTTCATTCTGGAAGAGAGGAAGCCAGAGTGTTTGTGAGAGGGAACACATACAGATAAAATGGAGAGAGAAGAAACAAACAAGGAATGTGGAACCTGTAGATTTCATTAAAGGAGTCAAAGTATGCTCTTTTAACGGAGATGATAAAGTATAAATTCTGAGCCTCTCATTTTCAGACTACATTGCTTTTGACAAGGCTTGACTTCTGGCAGACTTTTAATAAATGATTTTAAAGGCCAAGTAAAACAGGCAAATATTGATATTTCTTGCAAATTTTTCTTACTTTACACAAATACCCTGAAAAGAAAAGAAAACTCATCTGCAACTGAAATTTATCTAAGACATGTTTTCACTTACTAGAGAGAGTAGTATCTAATCCATGTAAACAGGCCTCAATGGATCGAACATCAAACTCTTCCAAGCATTATTTATCCACCATATGCCAAATTACCTTACTCTAATCTCAATTTGGGTGTGTGGTACAAACATCAGTGTTAAAATGTATGACACTGAGCAAAGTACCAAACAAAGAATCATTAGACAATGCATTGGTATCTTGTGACAAATCTTGGTCTTGTAATTATCCAGTTAAATATGCAATGCAAGCAGTAGTGATATCTACCATTTCTAACTAGTGCAGACAACAGTAAGAGAGTGGCTTTACTTGTAATGTACCAGAGTGCTCCAGAATAAACTTTGCTGAGTTGCAGACTGTGAGGGCTATTGGGAAGAATAAGAATGTTTAATTCAGGTGGGGAAAGAAAGTTTGATGGATTTCAAAACAAGAGTCAAGGGATGTAGGAAGAGGAAATGAAGCTGACAGACAGTGATCATGTGGAGACCGAAGCATATTTAGTAAAATACCTTTCACAAGCAGAATGACCCACTTTAGTGCTGCTATTGCCACATGACACAAGATGGGAGACAAAAGGCAGTCTCCTCTCATGAGCCAGTGTTGTAGCAACAGAGTCTGGCACTTGACTAGAAGTGGCTTCCAAAAGCTTGGTGGTAAATAAACGTAACAGAGGACTTCTAGTGCAAACTATCTTCTCTACTCTTGGCATATAAAGAAGTGTAACGTGAGAGAAGTATTATATTTTTTTCAACTGTAAATTGAGAATGCTAGACTTTGAAGAGGCCTCCAAAATACTTGTTCAAGTATCCACTTTTACAGGTAGGGAAGATCTTAAAGGAATACGACCTATTCAAGGCCCACAGCAATTGATCGCTAGAGTCAGAATTAAACCTCAAGTCTTTACTTCTCAAACCTTGTAGTTATGCACACAATTGCATGTATTTCTTGATTTAACCACACTATCTTCAACTGTCCTTGAGTGTTCTCTCACTTAGTTATTATTTATCCATCTACTTCCCATTTTCCATTTCTCCCTTTGCAACATTAAGTCATCCATGACATATTTATTCATAAGAATATTTGAATGTCACTTAAGTGAATTGTTTTGTAATTACAGTTAGCTTTACAAAAAAAATGATGAGGTTACTTTATTTGGTGAGAAGGACCTTTGGAGAAAACTCTCAGTAGGATGGAAATCATGTTCTCATGTGAGAGATAGGGTTGTTTATTTCATAAGACATCATGGATGTTGGAATATGCCCCAATTCTATGTGAAGTGTCTGATATCCCTCCATCTATGTGACCATCTATATAACCATCATTTATGATTTCTGTCAATCTTTTGCCTTTTATTGGCTTGAGTTCATTCTAGTATAAAAGGAATTTTGACATGACATCACTGCTTTGTAGACATTTGTTAGGCTGATACTTGGTCTGTTAGCAAACAGATTAAAAATGAAGACTTTCCCCCAGCTCTGTCTGCTGGTTTCTACATCCATCTGGTTGCATTGTGGACAGCTCTGACAAGTTGTAGGGATTCATGTGCTATAACTTCAAAAGCATGGGGGAAATGATTCCCATGAGCCTTGTTAGCTGTAATACTTTGTGGTTTGTGACTAATTCTCAATCTGCCAGAGAAAACCAGTACTAAGATCCAGGATAGGAAGAAAACTAACATTGTCATCCACCTTCTAGATGTTAGATGCAAATTTATCTGCTTATATTAATTACCATGTTTAATACTCATGTACTCTCACTTACCAACAAACTAATTAGTACTCAGGGGAGTTGGTCACTTCCTGTTAGAGGGATTAAATGACTTCAGGATAATGGGACTAGGAAGTAACTGAACCAGAATTTGTGACTTTTTCTTGCTGATTCTAAAAGCCATGCTCTATCTACTGTGATGAGTTTTAGTTATGAGTTAAGAGGTTAGGCTTGATGCTACACGTGCCCTATACATTTCAGCTATCCAGAAGTTTCTGCACCAGAAGGGAAGGGAGACTGACTAGATCTTCTGTTTTCTCTCCATTTGAAATAAGTTGCAAGTGGTTTACTAAACTGCTGAGTGATCTTAGCTCCTTCAGCACATTTGATTTCACTCCATCCCCATTTCTTGGTCAGTTGCTCTTTCCATGCCTATGATGGACACAGAAACAACAAATTCTCTGTCAGGTGTTCCTTTTTGAAAGGTACATTAAGGATATTTATGCAGCACCAACTGCATTCCAGACCCAGAGCTTACGTATATAGTCTTTCATTTGATCTGTAACAGTACTTCAATATGTAAATTAATATATACAGTTCTTGGACCAAAAAAGAAAATGGTTTTGCTTAGATGACATAGCTATGAATGAGCGAAGCTGAGATTGCAAATCTAGGCCACATGGTTCTAAGCCTAAGCCTTTTTTGATTTCCCATACTACCTCTCTAATGCTTCTCTGTCTAAACTAAATCACAATTCAGCTGTGCTTCTATCCTGCCTCTTACAAGGTTTGTATGCTTAACCAGATTTCAAAGTAGTTGCAAGAGTTGATTGAGTTTTCAAAGAACGAATAAACTTCATTCTGACATCTTTACTTTCTCATTAGTTTTAAATGTTGTTAAATCAGCTGCCAGTTTACTTTGAAATTCTCATATCATGGGATAATGCTTGTTAGTTCAGGGTTCAAACCCAGTGACAAATTCATGGGTGTTAATTATCCAGTGTGGAGGATCCCAAGTGCTCTGTGATGCCACTGAAAAGAATGGTTTCATTGTAATGAGCAAAGCTCCTTCAGATGAGCATCATACTATGCATCAGAAAATTATCACCTCATGTTATAGAGATGACACAAACTTTGGCAACTGGGATGAATGTCCAGGTGGATGCCCCCAGTTCCTTATACTTTGCATAGAATGTGGCTCAGATTGAGCTATGGCTGAGTTAATCTTATTAAAGAAATTACCATAAGCTTTCTTGTCTCATATTTGTTCCTCTTTCACTCACCATACATAGATAGCTTCCTTCTTTATGCAAATAATTGTCTTCCATCTTCAAATCATTGTGCTAGGTACAGAAGATGTAAAGTTACACAAGGTCTCTGCTCTCAAGAGGTACACTCTCTAGATGAGGGGACAACACTTGCTGACCATAATTCCATGAAATAAATACAAACATCCTTCATAAAACTAAAGGCATTAGAGGCTTTCTGATGGTATAATAGATCCTGAAGCTTCAGAGATGAGAGATAGAGGGAAGGACTGCAGCGGTAGAACTGGACTGGACTGTGAATAAAGAGAATTACTAAGCCATGCATAAAAACTGGCAAGGGTTTATAACACAAAGAAAGGACCACATGCAGGAAAGATCCAGGAAGAACAAAACCTGATCTTAGAATAATAATGATAATCATCTCAGCTGACTCACACATTCATTTTGAGACAGAAAGAAGTAGAAGATAAAGGAGTAGGTTGATACTAAATCCTCGGGGTGCGTGAACACCCTGCTAATGCTGCAAATTTTTTACATAAATGTCAGGAAGACAACGTCTATTTTGATCAGGTGTCTCTGTGATCACCAGTGGGAGGTGGGCAAAGGTTGTAAGGGCTGTGGACCGCTGTTTGCAGCGCACTCCAGTCACACTACATATTCGTGAGCCAGCATCATATATTAGGGGGAAAAAAGGCATGATGCTCTCTCCATTTCAATTTTCATTTGCACTGAAATGGATGGCCTTTTTACACACTATCAATAATGCCTATGCTGGCAGAGCTTTTAATAGGACAAACATTCATCATTCTAAGGTTACTCTTTCCCCAAAAGCATAAGAGCAGTCTGTTGGTAAAATGGAAAAAAACCTCACACATGAGGCTACCTTGTTGCCTTTCCTTCCAGGTGGTGTCCACTGATAGGAGAGACTGGCAGCAACTAAGAACAGGAAATGCTAATAACTTTGCTGAGTATCCCTCTCTCTGAAAGAGCCACACAAGTGCAGTTCACTAGGGGCTCTAACTCTAGGTTTGCTAGCAAATAGCTGTGTCATTTTAGGTAAATTACTTCCACTCCCCAAATCTAAGCTTCCTCATCTTTAAAGTAGGACTATATTATGGATTCTCAATTTTCTCCCATAATCGCAAAATCCCATACTATCCCAATGCTACATCAAATAATATGAAGAGACAAAATAGTTTTAAAGAAAGCACTGGTCATTCAAAGTTGCTGACATAATATCAACATCACAAAACTCACGTAACCAATCCAACATATCAACTGTGTTCTCATTGCCCTGCCACTCAGACCAAAAGTACTGCTTCAGCATTAGCCTACCCACTGCAGCATCATAATGAATTCTGAGTTACTCACTTTAATTTCAAAAGTACTGTAGATGGGCTTTCAAACTAAACCAAAAGAATAAAAATATTTGCTGTCTGACATGCTTTATTACTAACGTTTTTAACTCTAATCCCGAAGTAGAGCCTGGATGGTAACTATGGGGTAGAGAATTTACTCCGAGCAGCATCACATAATAGTGTCATTATGTAATAAATGCATTGATCCAGCCCATTTTCATTCCATCAGCACTTAAAGACTTCCTGGTATAGCCTAGACCCCAAAAGAAGTCTTGGCAACCTTTGGAAAGTAGCAGAAGTAACATTTCTCTCCACAGTGAAGGAGAGAGCAAACAGAGAAAACACAAAGAGAAAGTCTCAACCCAAGGTGTTCTACAGGGGTGCTCAAGAATTCAAAATGTAAAAGCCACCAAGTGGCAGGGTTGTGCAGGAGCACAACTTTAAATGATTCTTTCTCTCTCTCTCTGTCAATTGTTCTTTTTTATCGTTCATCTTATTTTCCATCAGAAAGCTGCTCAACACATGGCAACCAGGAAACAGAAACAGAAAAAGGGAACAGCATCAGAGAGCAAAGAGGTCAGAGTCAGACAGCGTTCCCAAGGTCACATTCCCAAGATCCACCCATAAATGCCCAGAACTATACTTTCCTAATCTGCCTGGCATCTCCATTGACAGCCATAATTAACAGTCACAGGCAGGAGCAAACTTACCTTCAATTTAATGTACTACAAAAGGCCTAGTAAAGTGTTTTATATGCTGTGGGGAGCAGCTGAGCATTGGTTGAGCCAGAGATTGGAAAACTCCTTGAGACTAGAGCAAAGCCAGTCCCAGGAACATAGAATGCCAGAGGTAGACCACAAAAACAAGTTGATGTATAGCACAGTTGCATATCAGCAGGTGTCTGGCCTTGGTATTCTTCCCTGTTAACTACAACACAGATAGCTCTGAAAATGTCTCTCACTTTTAGTGTTCTCAATAAAACACTGAGACCTTGCACTTTTGATCCTCTCATGTGCATCCCCTCTTTTACTGTGTACAAATAAAGATCCAGACTGCACTGGGCTGTTGCTGTCTCTCCATCAGAGAATCATGTCCCACCCAGTCCCACCCAGTCTTTTCTATGTGTCTTGTCTTTTCTTAATCTCCTTCTGCCCACTCTCAGGACCCCACTGGTTGTGTGGGTCATGACAATATGCACCAGACATTCAAACAATAGATATGAGATGTATTAGCTTTCTTTGCTGGTACAAAAATATCATGAGATATACAACTGAAAGCAGAAAAAGTTGACTTTGGCTCATAGTTTCAAAGGTTTCAGCCCATGATTACCTGGCTCCAAGGCAGAAATAATGCTGCAAAGGAAAGCTGCTCACCTCATGCAGCAGAAAGCAGAGAGTAGGGAAAGAGTCAGAAAGAGAGAATGGGATGAGGCACACGATATACTTTTCCAAATCATGTCCCCAGTGACCATATTCCCCTAATTAGGCCCCACATCTCAATAAGCCCATTGAGCTACAGATTCATCAATAGATTAATCCATTGATAAAACCGGTGCCCTCATGATCCAGTCACCTCAAAACATTGTTGCACTGAAGATCAAGCCCCCAACCATGAATTTTTGGGGGGGACCCTTCATACTCAAATTGCAACACTAGAATAGATGTTTGGATGGATGGCTAAGGAATGCAAACAAACTTGAAAGCTAAAGACTATGGAAACAGAACCACAGAATGCCAGCATAGAATCATAAGGAGCGCAGACTGAGCCAAAGGGATCCATGTAGGGGTGCATTGGATAGATAGGCTAATGTACAAAGATAAGGGCTAACTGAGAAGTGACTGGCAGATGAATGTTTAACCTGAAGAATTTACTTTTGATCTAGCAAAACCAGCAAAGGTTCTTGAGGAGAATGGAGCTAGATGATAAAAATCTGTGCCTTAGGAATATTTGTCTTATACATGGTGACCAGTAGAGTAAAGGTAGGAAAATTCACAAGGTTATGCTCATCACCCAGTCTTAGAAATTCTGCCTTTGATATGTAGCTGTTGATCTTCAGTTTATTAAAACTTGGTTTGGGGACTGTGGGTACAGTGCACTGGTACAGTGCTTTCCTAGCATGTGCAGGGACCTAGGTTCAATCCCCAGTACCACAAAAATAAAAGGCTTAATCTGGGCAGAGATTTAGGTTATCTTCTTCTGGCTAGTTCTCTAAGCCTCATCTTTTACGATTCTCCCGCTTGCTTGCTTCATGCCAAACTTGCTGAATCTTTAACACATCTAGTAAAACTCTTAATACAAAACTTGTTCTTTTGTTGTTCACTTCTGCTTAGAAAGCTCTTCTCTGTGTTGAACTCTTTTCTCCTATATTACTAACTGATTCCCCCAATTTATGCAGGCACCTATCAAACAATACCTCACGAATGACCTGCCAGGAGACCTTACCTCTCTGGCACTCTATATTCCTTTAATGTGCTTTACTGTTGTTGCTTTCTATAGTCTTTCTCACATTCCCCAGGTAGGACAAAACTTCCACAGTGAGAACTGTCAAAGGCTGTGCCGTGCACTGACTGTCCTTTACTTGGTGTCTCCCTCAGTTAAATGTCCATCTTTTTTCCATCTAAGCCAATTGCTCTGCAGGTCTGTTGCACAGCTGTGATTTTAGGTTTTGTTCCTGATGTTACTCTTAAAAACCTTTGCCTACCTCGTAGATGTGAGTCCCTGTTTTTCCGATGTTTTTTTTTTGTTTAGATTTTTTTTTTCTCATTGAGTGCTTTGTTTTAGTCAGTTTCTCTGGATAAAATATATTACAATGGGAGAGAAGACAGGGATAACAGCCTCAGCTCTTAAATCAAACTCTCCAGACTGGAGTGGTTGCTCTCCATGGCTAGTCCCCAGTTGTCATCTTGAGTTCTCTCTACCCATCCTCCTAGGGAGATCCCTTGCAACTCACTTACACTGGGTTTTGTCTTTCTTGCTGTATTCCCTTTGGCGGAACTTATTCTCCAGTAGTTCCCAAGGAAAGGATTCATGGAAAAATATGTACTAAGGGGTCAGAAAGTTCTTTCATTCTACTAATACATTCTATTAATATTATTGATACTATACTGGCTAAGCACAGTTTCAAACGAGTGTGAAATCATCATCTGTTTTAATTTCCTCATTATCTCCTAGCTTTCCTTTAGAAAGCCAAAGCCATTGGGATTTCTGCATTGATTTACATTACTTTCTTTTCCTCCATCTTTCTGTAAGTTAGTAGAATTTTCAGCTCGTCTTCGGGCTTTATATATTATATGATGATTTGTCTTGGTGTGAGCGTAGTTTCATCCATTGTCTGAACACCCGTGGACACCTTTCATTCTGGAATTTCACTGAGTTCCCTTAGGACTGGAAACTTACTACAATTATTTCATGTGTGTGCCCTATTCCACCTGCTCAGTTTTGCTGTCCTGGAATGTATTTTTTTTTCATCTATACCTCTTTTATTCTCTCTGGGCATGTTGATAATATATTTTTAATGTTTTTTTCTCTCTGCATAGTTTCTGGTCCTTTAATTTTGTTCACCCCAACCTACAGCTCTTTCCTTGTTTTAATCACTTCTGTGTTAAAGGCTTTGCTCCATTATCTTGGAGATACTCACTGTAACTCTCCTATGTCAATTTCCTTTTTGATTTGACTCAGTTATCAGTAGATCATGGTTCATGTACACATAGTTAAGAGCAAGAAACTAAAATTCCACCTGGCATCTCCGAGGATGTGGATGGAGCTTTCCTAGTCTGAGCATTGCTTTTATGATCTGGTTAAATTCTGTGTTAGTAAACCCTTGAAGTCAGCATGGTGGACTGTTGTATGGGTGACATCCAGTGAAAGCTGCCTTTGAGATCTCACCAATGTTCATGCTGACTGTGCAGTGAATTTAGAAAATGTGGCAGAAGTGATATAATACCATTCTTGAGCTTAACCTTTAGCAGGCTTGCTTTTTGAACTCTGCCCCAGTGGAACAAGACTTACAAATCAGTGTCTGTGATCCAAAGCCCCCAGTAGCCACATGAGAGGCCCACATGGAGAAGAGCTGAGGTCTTTAGCTAAGAAGCTCAGTTGAGTTCCCAATCAAGACTTCACATGACTCCAACCATCCCAGTCCTCCAGTCAGTGCCAACAGGGGAGCCAAAGAATCATTCAGCATAGTCATAGAATTGTGATAAGCAAACTTTTATTTTAAGCCCTGAAGTTTTACAGCAATTAGCTAGACAGCACTAGGTGACTGACTGAAAAATCATCAAGTCTTTTTGTTGTTGTTATTTTTGTTTCCCCTTTTTGGGCTTGTCAAGTTTTCCAGAGAGAGTTCTTCCAAAGCCTGCCTAGAACTTAAGGACTGTCAGCCTCCATTATGCAGTCTAGCTAGAAATAAAGCACTAGAGGGTTTCAGGCTTTAGTATGTAGATAGTCACTTCGCCACGCTGTTTTGCAGCATGCCTATATTTTAACTGTGCCAGTCAATTCTGGTAAAAGTAAATCTCTCCAAAGAGTAAGTCTTCATTCTTCTGCCAGAATGAAAAGTTAACAGAAATTCAGAAGCATGGAATGGGGTAGGGGAAAAGACCTAGATATCTAGGTAATTCTTAAAATTATTTCACCCAATAAAGCATATTTTAGCTATCCTACTCACCCATTCCTCATAATTCCAGAAGTTCCTGGCATTGCCAGAGTCTAAGTTTTTAAAATTGTTTTGCAGTATTCATTGCCTCATTTTCCAGTTTTACTACTGGCTCATGACTTGGCTTTCTCAGTTGTAATAAGCCTATTATAACCGGTGCTTCTGTTTTTCAATTACCACAATATCATCAATGTGTCTTCTCTCCTGTTTGTCCTGAACTTTTGAATTTAGGTCATAAGAAAAGAAACAGAAAAATTTTGTAGTAATTTTAGTAGTGTTTTTGGAAGATTAGAAATTCAAGGGTTAGAAAGTAACAATTACATATATATATGCTCGATTTGCCAACTTAGCAGGGAATTTCCAATTATCATCATTGTTATTAACTCTTTTAAAATTTTACTTTGACATAATTGCAGATGTATAAGAAGTGTAAAAAATATACAGGGACATCTTGTGTACCCTTCCTTCAGTTAACACCATTCATGTCTAGAAAAATATCCTATACTATGCATTATTAAGAATTTGACTTGGGTGTAAGCCACAAATTTTTTTTGCCCCAGTATATTCTGTCTACTGTGTATGCGTGTGTGTGTGTGTGTGTGTGTGTGTAAGTCTGTGTAATTTTGTCATATGCACATTTCATGTAACCATTACCACAAAACCATTCCATTACCACAAGACTCTAGAGTGCAACACCTTTGTATCCATATCCCCATCCACTATACCCAGGAATAACTAATTTGCTCATCATGTCTACAATTTTCTACAAAAATGTTACATATTAAATGTAATCTTCTTTAAAATTGATATTTTGTGTTTGCTATGATTCCCCTGAGATCTTGATTATTTTTCTTAAAGGCTTGAATACTCACTTATCTGTAGATTTCATGCAGGACAGGCATTTCTGTCCTGAACCCGAGGCACATTGCATCTCCTTCACCAAACGTACTGGTTGTTACCTAGCAGGAACCAAGAAGGAAAGAAGGAAGGGAAGAGGATAAAGGCATAAATTTGTATATCTATGCATAAGATAGCTAAAATGACTATTGTATTAGTTCTTGGAAAGGAGCAGTTAATGCTTATATGATTAGATCAACTTTGCATATCTGTATCTGGTAATCTAAGCAACACTTTTGAAGGTAACAATATGCAATATTACAACCATCATTAAATTACTATCATGTCATTTTGTAAACCTTTACTGTTATTGTTTTGGGTTTATTGTTGTTGTTGTTTGTTTATCTCTTTTGCTTTTTGTTTTTCTTTTCTGTGTCTTTTTTTCTCATAAATAAATAAATACAAAATGGTTGAATAAGTAATAGGAAAAAAATCCTCTGGTTCCTGATCTCTTTTGTTGATTAGGATAACTTTGGATCCGAATAGCAGAGAGGGAAAAAACTTCGAAAAGTTTAAGTCACACAAGGTTTCTTCATGTCACGTATCAACAAGTCTGGAGGTAGAACTCTCCTAGTTTTCTAGGACCTCCTAGAGGAGGTAGAACTGACCTCCCTCATAGTCCCAGGAAGGTGACCACAGTTTTAGGCACTATATGTAAGTGCCACCACGGAATAATTTGGCAGACATCTTTTCCTAAATAAACACTAAGTAACCCTTTTGCAGAAATTCTTTAGCAGACCTTTCTTTGCATTTTATTGATCAGAACTAAAATTCATGCTCATCTCTGAACCAATCACTAGCAGAGGAAAGAGGACCCCAAGGCCAGCTTAAATAAATGCAGATCCTCTGAGGCCAGGATGGGCTTCACCTCCTTAGAGAATGGGAAGAATAGTTACCTAAGCCAAGGGCAGCCCTACTAGTAAAGACTAAGAAGGGAATGGCCATCAGAAGAATATCAATTATGAAATGCAGGAGATATTGCCACACAATAGCGAAAAGAATCTCTACCACTGACTACTGTGATTGTAATCGAAATGTTCAGCAGAGCATTTAGCTCCTACAAATACAGGATATGGGCTTTTTCCGAACAATAAAATTGTTTGTTCTAAAACTGGCTTATATTTTATGATGTAGACAAAAGGTGGAAACTTTTCATCTTATTAACAGTATATTGCCCTTCCACTATTCTTAGCCATTCAGTCCAAGTTCCCATTGATTGCTGCTAGTTCCTCTTTCAAAATGGTGTTTCTATAGCCATAAGCACTAACAAGATGTTAATGAAATGAAAGGCGAGCAAATGGATGAAATCCTGCTAATGAAAACTCAACAGAGACATACAAAGCAGCTTCAGCAGTTCCGGAGGCTTCTGAGACTGCAGTTGGTTCTGCATTTCTACTTCTTAGATCTGATTTTCCCCATTAAGAAAAGAACAGTCACTAAGAGTCAGCTCTGTCCCTAATGTTCTTTCTAGACCCTTCATTTTGGTCCAGTTGCATTAATTTGGTGCTTAAATTTATTGCTCTGGAGTGTAATGTGTATTACTCCTGTCAGCATTAAATTTAATTTACTGCAACAGGGCAAAGGGGTTGCCGAAACCAGATTTTAATTCCCAAGCTATTAAAATGTGTTGTCCTTGATAAACAAGATCTTTATTACATACCAACTCAATGTCTGTGACTATAGAGATGTAGTTTTGCCGAATAGACTCCTTTGGATAGGCTTTTTAATTTTAAAATAATGTTTAGTCCCTTTGTTGTGCATATGTGAATGTTCCAGGGAGGTTGGGTTATGGAAGCTTTTTGTTCTATGATTTTTTTTTTCTCAGATGATGAAATAGGAAATCTAACCCCAGTCAGACTGCAGAATTCTGCTGCATTCCTGCTGGGATCTTCTCACCAGTGGATTATAGCCAGAGACACAATGTTGACATTTTTTTTGTAAGGGCAGATACTAGAGACTGCAGGGATTTCTTTGTTATCAAAATGAAAATAGATTTTTTGAAACTTAAAAATTTTAAAGAACATGTGTTGTTATAGTAATGAATTCTTGTACAGAATTCAATTGGCATGAAATGTTATGCATTGTGATTATTTTATCATATATCCTTCAAGAGGCCCTCATCTTTCTTTCTTCTCTTGCTACAGCTGCATGTGTTTGTGTGTACATGTTGACTTTTGTTGTGCATGTATTTCCTAACCTCCATGCCTATGCATGATGTTCTATGTTAAAAAAAAATAAAAAAGCAGAAGGCTCTTCTGGTTGATGGAAAATGAGATAGACTGATTTGTCTAAGAGGATGTTAGATTTCAGGCTTGAATTATTGGCAGCTCCAAAGTGTTTTGAAGGCTCCAGGCTTCTCCTGCCTCTGTGGTCTCTGAAAGAGACTATATTCCTAGGTGACTCCCCTCATGTCCATACCAATGAGAGCTCCTTGCTTCCTCACTCACAACTGGCATTTTTGGGCTCATTCCAAAATAAAGAAGACATGTTGCAGAAGTCCACATCATGGTTCAGCTTCTAGTGAAGGGCTGACCATATATCGTGCACACTACTAACAAAATCCACTGCAATCATGTGGTTAGGTCCTGCATGTTTTGATAGTTCCTTTGGATTTATTCATTGGCAAGAAACACTACAAAAGATACAGTTTTTCATTGGATTGGAGGGTGTGCTCGGTGATACAGCACTTACCTAGCGTATGAGACCCCAGGTTCCATCCTCAATGCTGCAAATAAAGTATTCTCACTTAACTTTCAGGTCCTTGCTTTTTTGTTTTAATATATCATTGGTTTTAAGTGCTTGCTTTATGTTTCTCAGTCTTTTTTTGCTATATGTCACCTTCTCCTTTTTGTGTAATGCCAAAGTTTTGAATTAAAACTGGGTTTTTCACTCCTGTCATCCCAGCACTCAGGAGCCTGAGGCAGGAGGATCATTGCAAATTCGAAACCAGCCTGGGCTACAAAGTGAACCCAAGGCCAGCCTGAGTTGCATAGAGAGACCCTGTCTCAAAGTGACAAAATAAAATAAATTAATAAATAAATAAAATAAAATAAAATCGAGGTTTTTTTTCTAGCCAATCTTTTAATACTGTACACTTAAAAAATAACATTTAAATTCTATTAACTAACTTAGCAACATCAGTATCAATGATAATGTGCCCTAAAAATAAAAGACATTAATTACACAAAATGTTCCCTACTCAGTATGTATTTCTTGTTTTGATTTTGATTAATTATAATATTTCACCTTGTTAAATTTTATTACAATGTGCATTGTATTCTATAAATTATTTCATAGGACTCATTTTTCTGTTATGAACAATGAGCATGCCTGTCCAGAAATATTTTTAAGGGCACAATCCAAATTTTGGAATGAGAAAGGAGGTTTTGCTCCTATTTTCCTGCTCATACAAAGTGTACTTTTTGGTCAAGAGACTTCTGGTATATTTCTGTCTGTCTGTCTCTCTCTCTCTCTCTCTGAGTCACATGTCCCCCCAAAAAAATATTACCTCAGAAACGCTACCTCAGATAGACCTAGATTTAAACTGGGAATGAATGAAATATATTTTTCTTTTGTTTCCTTTTTTGGAGGAATCCTGAAGCATTGAAAGAGTGGATGTAAGATGCCAAAAGAACAATTACACTCTCTGATTTTTCCCTAAACCGGCATGGCTACCTGAGGAAATTCTAGCTACAAAATCCACTTGTTCAGTTAAAGCCTAACTTTATTTGGTAAAATCCCAACTTGAGGGCTGTCAAGAATAGTGACCTCACTTCTTGTCAAAAGCCCAGGGCTATTGAAATCAGTGGAAAAGAGAGAGAGGAAACTCTGTTATGTCTGATACAGAAATCAAACTAAAGAAACAGAGAGAGAGAGAGAGAGAGAGAGAGAGGAAAGAAAGAGAAAGAAAGAGAAAGAAAGAGAAAAAGAAAAAGAAAAAAAAGTAAATGTCTACTACTTCATATTTATGAACTTCCTATCACTGAAAACTTTAGCAAGTTAAGTGCTGATCTTTGGTGTCTGAGTTAATAACTTGCCGTATAGCAATGAATCAGCATATATGTTTTTCTACCATATAAATTCTTTACCGAACCCTTTGCACATTGCATCCTTTTTTAGGTGCAAATTCAATATTACTTTGGCTTTTTCTTTCTGCAATTTTTCCACACATAAATATTCCCTTTCCCTGGTAGATATTTATCAGGCAGATTATACCTGTGTTGCAGAGATGATGACTCTGCTGCCATTTTCTGCATTTTAAATTGATGGCTCTGGAAGAGCAACAGTGAGTATAAAATGGTCCAGGAAAAGTACTAAGACAAATACGATAGGGGGCATATCAACTAGCATCATGAGTCCTCTCTGTTAGTAGACACCACTGTACTCCTTGAGAAGTATTTTGGTTGATTCCAGTGCTGTGCTGAGATTCTCATCTTCCCAAATCTCTACCCAGAAAAAAACACAAAAAGATATTAAATTATCCAAATAGAGTAAAATCAAATTTCTTTCAACTTAACTTATAGTCATTTGCTACAACACTTGTGAAAACATAATTTGTTCCAATATGGTTGATATATTAGGGAATATTTAAGCATACTGCAAATGTCATATTTGCTTATGCATGATTTTATCTGAGGGAAACATTAGGTGAAAAGAGAAGCTCCTACCCAGTTAAACTGAATGGGGTCAAAATAAACAAAATTCAGACTTCAAGTATCTGCAGCTGCCAAGTTCACACCCGCTAAATCTGGCCTTACAACTTTCTGTGTGATTTCAGATGCCCCCTTCTTCCAACACTTCACAATCACTCATGAGCTATAGCACTTTATATGTCCAGCTCTGTAACAAACCCCAAGTCTTTTTCATGGAAAGTGACCTGACTAATTAGTAGTTATGTATTGCTTACCCACATGAAATATGCAAAACTGTGCTATTTTTATTAACTTCCTATTTTTTTTGTTTAATGTGTCACTTATAAAGTTTGGGTGTGCTGCACCTCAACTCCATTTTCTTCCTAAGTCCCATGATTTTTACTATGTGATTTTGCATGGCATGGTCATTTGAGAAATCTCTATGTCCTTTTAGATGATAATTAACTGTGCATGATCTCCCCCTGGGGATCACTGGCAATATTGGCTAAGGTGATGCCCATCAGGTTTCTCCACTGTCTTCCAATGTTCTATCCAGAAGAGGACCAAGGTGAAGAAAAACTAAGTTCTACCCCCTAGAGGAAAACATAGAAAAGATTTGCAGACATATATTAAAAATCATCATAGTAATTAATAAATATATTGGAAGATATTCTTTGAGGCTATGCAAATATGTTTCTCCTTAAAGCTTTGCACACTAATTTTTACAGACATCAGTGGATCTGGCCTGCAGCAATTATTACTGCTCTGTTCTAATGTTGATTTCCATTTTTGTATATTTATTAATTGGAATGTTTCTATAAGAAAATGTGTCCCTTTTCCCCAGTTGCTTATTCGTTGAATCATTTACTTATATCAGTATGAATTTATGACTATTTATGATACAAAGTGGAAGACACATTATTTCTGTGATTTTCTTTCCTCATGTCCAAAGTCAAGAGAAAACATCTGAGAAACCCAAAATGAGGGACCACTTTTCCAAACATGCTCAGATCATAGCAGACAAGGTAAAATGAAGAAGTATCATAGATCGGTGAAAATTCAAGAGACAGGACCACCTAAAGCAAGGCAGTATCTTTGCTTGATTCTGGGGATAGAAAAAAGCATAAGCAGAACAACTAGCCAATGCAGTTAGTACTTTAACTAATAGCATTGCACCAATGTTAATCTCTTAGATATGACAAATGCATCATGCCTATGTGAGATGATAATATGAAGGGTAGCTGAGTAAGCAACACGTGAAAATCATCTGAATTACCTTTTTCTCTCTTTTGCAAATGTAAAATGATGAAAGAAATAAAGGGGTGTGAACTGAAGATAACAATCTTTGTCACTGGTTTTCTGTCTTTTGAGATGCAAGTAAGTTAACACATAAAGTACTTAGAAAATTTTCTGGTGCTTGATAAGTGCTACATAGCCATTTATTATTATTACTATTATTATTATCATTATTATTATTATTATTACTATGTTGAATAGCTAATATGTGTAAGGGGATTTACATAGATAATTTTCCTTAATCTTGGAAGCAAACCTTGAGGGTTGTTTTATAATTCTAGAAAGTTAAATTTAATTCTTGGAAAATTGAAGACTTTAATTTTCTGAAGGTTGATGATTACTAAGAAGAGGACCTGAATTTTCAAGCTGATCCTCTTTAAATCTGAAGAATGCCTTCTTCACCCTGAAGAACCCCACCCCCCATCCTAGGGAATATATGGAGCTGTTATTTGTTATGAATCAATTTGCACAACTTTTTACACTACTTTAAATGATTTTGGGAATTGGATGGGGTAAAATAATTAAGCAGTGAATAAATTTTGTACAAAATTATGCTTTATATTTAGGGAATAAAGGAAGTTTAAGTGAGATCTATTTTTATTCCCATACCATTCTTAGCTTTTGCAATCCAAGCCTTAGTTATCTTTGTGTTCAATGATAAAATAAATACAGAAACATTTTCAATGGCATCCTCCATCGAACAAGTATTTGGGAGTCATTTCTTTACAAATGCTCAGCAGAGTGACCTACAGTAATGTCACAGCTCTAAAGTCAAAGAATTCATTGATCATCACTGTGTGTTTCTGCCATGACCTTGTGAAGCATTAAGGACAAACCAGGAGACTTCTACTGCATCAATTCCTGCATTCTTGTATCCATGCTTTAATGTTTCTGAAATCATGATACACTACATTTTACAGTCAATGTGCATATTTATGTGCATATTTCAGTGTTTCCTTTTCTCCCTAAAATTACCTGCTATTTTGAAAATAATGGGAAGAATGATTAACAGTGGCAACACTAGATTTGAGAAAACAACCTGTATCATCATCATTCTCCTAAACTTCGTCAACAACCCTTTCTTTCTATTAAAGTTGTACATAAATGATAAATTCACTGTCCTATCCTTCTCTCAGTTTGAACCTCTGGAACACTTTGTAATAATTTTCTTTATTTCCTCTGTCAAGTCAACTGTCAGAGTGAAAAAAACCAACTTTATCTTAACTAAAATAGGGAGTAGACTTTGATATTACAATTTCTGTTATGAGAATGACGCTCCCTCCCAAGAGCTAACTCTCCAACCTGGGGGCTGCTGCGTAGAGTTCCTTATTGAGAGATATGGATGACTGTGGCTGTATTCATTAGCTTTCTCATCACTGAGACACAATATTCCAGAAAGCTATTTAGTTTGTGGCAGTAGGGAAGCAGAGCAGGGACGAGACCCAGTGGAGAGAAAGGGCTAGGACCAGACATACACCCCAAAGCCACGCTTGCATGACCCACCCAGACTCACCTAATAGTCTGCTCCACCAATCCCCGGGGTGGATTCCAAAGTCAGTCGGGTTGAACCTCCACCCTAACCCTTCACAAGAGTAAAGGTTGAGAGCACAGGCCTTAGAATGAGGGACAGTGGCTTTACTCCCCATCTACTCTTCTAACCAGCAATGTGGAATTGAGCAACTTACTTAGCTCCTTGGAATTTCACTATCGTCATTCATAAAATGAAGGTATTCATGGTAACATATCTCCTAGTTATTAGGACATCATAAGAAAATAAATATAAAATGCCTACTCTGTGTCTGCTACACTGAGTAGCTTGTAGCCAAATGCTGCTGAAATGAGCATGCTTGCATATACAAAAAAAATTTCTTTAAATCAAATTTTAAATAGTTTAAAAGTTACTTTTGGAAACAAATTTTGTGGCAAAGCTTAAAACTATTGAAATCCCAGAATAAAGTGGAACAAACCAAAAAATTCATATTATGAATATTGATCCTTGGTGATTTAAAATCTAAGTGATTTGACTTATGTCTATTATGCTGAATTATATGGATTATCTGGAAAATAATAATAAAATGAATTTGAAATAAATACAAATGTCCAGAAAACAATTTCTTAAGGATTTAGAAAGTAGCTCAGAAAGTGGTTTTCATTGGACTAGAATTCCTTCTCCTGAATTATAATATAAACACAGAGATGATTACTGACCAGGAGGAAACTATATTGCCTAAAATAATAATTGTTGCCACTATATTTAATAGTAATAGGGACATGATTATATTTACTCATAACTTACTCTCTGTCAGGCAATACTCTAAATGATTTTTATATAGCAATTCATTTAATCATTGTACTCTGACAGATATTATCACCTACATTTTAAAACTAAGGAAAAGGCGGAATGGAGAAGCTGGAAAGCACAGTAGAAAGAATCGACACCTACCAGTATAATTTCAGGATCCACACTGAAGCCACTCACATCTGAGTAGAAATCATTTGTTGTATCCTAGGTATGTGTGAGAAATGTCTCTTGATAGTTCTAGACATGATTTGACATATTAGTTCAATAGCACTGAAACAGTAGAAGATCAGGTCTCAAAAACATGTATTTTAAAAAGCAAAATTGAGAAAGGAAAGAAAACTACAAAATTCTCACTCTTAGTACCAGAAGAGAAAGGAGACACTAAACAGAGTTTAATGTCAGTAACCGAGAGAATTAAACCACACGATAAGATTGGTAATGAGTAAAGACCTACTGACACCTCAGACACAATAGTCATCAATGAATGTGAATGTGTTGACTTGCTTTTTGTAGCTACTGATAGAATTGCAAACACAAAAATATGGATGAGAGATGGCAGGTCAAATTCCCTAGTCAATTTTACAAATTGCAGAATTTCTAGTAATTCTGGCGGCAATAATCAGCTTCTTTCCTTACCCACTTGAGCTTCTAAAATGGGCCAGTTTACTCAAAGGGGCTGGAAATAAGTACGGTAAACCATATAAACTAACACATCAACTGTATCTATTAACATTACAAAGTAATAACACCTATTTCCCTGAAGGAGGAGCACTGGTCTACTAACTAGTCACTGCTCTGTTTCATAAAATTGTGTTCTGGAATTGCTGAATTTCATCCCAAAAGTTCACTCTTGACATCATTAAAGAGACCACATCTTGACTGTTGTATTCATACTGACCAAGCAAGAGCCATAAACAACCAAAGAAAATGTGACAGAATTCATTTGCTATGAACATCAGTGGAGGTTTCTGATAGCATTTGGAAGTCACGGTGTGATGATGGTACAAATATAGAAGGGGAGAAAAACTACAACACATCCTCTGGGGTAGGATTGGAAATGGTTGCATTCTGTTTACCCATGATTTTGAAGGTGTAGCAATAAGCAAAGAAACATGAATGTGTATGTTTATTTATGTTTTCCCTAACTCTATCCACTGATAAGGCGTGAGAAAAATGGCAACCCAATAGCAATGAGTATAACCAGAAACAAGATTGTGATTTTTTTTTCTCTAAATGCAAATAGAAAACCTTGATGAAGTAGATGATTCCAAGACTGGAACAGAAGACATGATAAAACTGAAACACCAGTTTGGATCAGAAATTATGAAAGTGTTCAAAAAGCAATGGGAACCGTGCACCTGTAGTCCTAAGGGCTGAAGTAGAAAGATCCCTTGAGCCGAGGAGTTAGAGGTCAGCCCTGGCAACAGACTGAGAACCCATGAAAACAAAAGAAGCACATCATAATAACATGAAGGCCATATTTCAGGAGCTCCCATTGGTTTAACAGAGGATGATCTAAATTTGAGTGACAGTAATGGATTGTGACCAATGTAATAAAGTGTGAGATTACAATCTATAATTGCACGAATAAGCTTAAAGTCTGATAAAGAACAAGACATAATTTACACAACTTTCAAATACTTCCTTTATAAACTGCTTCTCAACTATAAATTATAAATTATAGCTTTCCACCTTACCCAAGTGATCAAATTGAACATTAATAGTAATGAGACAATTTAAAACTGTGTACCACCTGATAAGAAGCAATAAGCATCTTATGAAAAAAGTCTTGCTGTAATGCTCTAGCCAGAGATGCATGAGCTACATCTAGTCATGAAATACTGGACAAGCACAAATTAAAGGATAGTCTACAAAAGAGTTGACCTGTAACCTTCAAAAGTGTCCAGGACAAAACAATGAAGAAAGAGTGGAAGTGGTTTGAGACTGAAGTGACATGACAACTGCAGGCAACACCTGATTCTAAACAGGATCTTCTTCTCATTATGCAGGTATTTGTCAAAGTTGAATGAGGTTGTAGCATTGGGGATGATTAAGTAATTATTTTAATTTCCTTTTTCTTGTAGTTGGGCTGAATCAATGTAAAAGAATGATCAGGTTTGTATAAAACGCACTCCCAATGTGTTCAAGACTTAGAATACCAGATTGGCAATCAATTCCATTTTCATTCAGAGAAAATAAAGTTCTTTGATTCATACATCTAGATTTTCTGCACATTTATAATTATTTCAAAAATTTTCTAAACTTGAAAGTACACATATTTAAAAAATCAGTTATTTTTTTAAATAAAATAAAAGGGCTGATTATTTCTATTGCCTAATTTAATATATGAACTTCGCTAGGTCACACTACCCAGATATTTTTTCAAATATTTTTGTAATTGTTTTTATAGGTTATGTTTTAGAAGAAATCAATACTCAAGTCAATAAGCTTTTAATAAAGTAGATAAACATACATGTTTGCGTGAACTTTGTCTAATCAGATACAATCACTCGCTTTCTCTCTCCATATGTACATATATATAAAACAGCAAAAACTTCTATATCCTATTGATTTTGTTCCCCTAGAAAACCACAACTCATACACTTGACTAATATTCTGCAATTTTCTAAATTAATATTATTGTGTGAGAATTTATGCTCCATATTTAATAAATTTTTAAACTGTTTGGGAGAAGGCAGAAAAGTGAAACTCGAATGTGAATTATCTCATATATTAAATACTGACTCAAGTTTTTCTAAATCATTATCAGATCCAAACTACACCCATCTCTGTGCTCGGGTGGCCCTTAGGAAACTCTGCTCTGTGGCTATCACACAAGAACAACTTTGCTATCCTTGGGGGCTACTGTCACTGGATGGCTGAAGACAAAGGCCAGGGCCCAGGGTCCAGGCATCACACAATTGTTTAATCCTGAGCAGCTCTGTCTTGTGTGTTTTCTGTATTAGTTTTCTTCATAAGATCTTTAACAAAAGGGTTTCAATACTGAATTTTTAAGAGACTGGAAAGTTACTACACTAGAGAACCAGCAGTATACCCTTGTAAGGTGGCAAAGCATCATTATACAGATGTTCTAAACTATTCTCTTGCGCAGCAACCATCTCTCAAGTACGGCTTTTCATTGTCTCCATGAAATGCAGTGGTCCCACAGCAGGGCCATCTCCCACCACATTAAAAGAGCCTTGTCAGTGCAGTCAGAACATTTTTCTCCTGGGAAGTCTGGAGATCTATTGTTTTTATGTGCTGAGAGTAAGTGAAAAACAAAAGTCAGTGAGTATTTATTGAGAATATCAATTATGCAGTAGGATCTCACACCTTTTTTCTCTCTGCCTTTTCATTTCAATCATTTCTCCATAGCCATAGTCTTGTATCTCACCAGTCACCAGTTGAATCATTTTCATATTCTTTATTTGTGTGGAAGAGTGATAAGCAAGATTCCAGACAATTAAGGTCCAAGATTACTTGGTTTAGAGGAGGTTTTAGGGCATGATCTATGAAAAATGGGTATGCTAGTAAGACAGTCTCAGAGTCCTCAGGAGGTCAGTGTTAGGACATCATACCAAAAAGAAGCTGGTACGTAAGTTAGAACTTAGTATGTAAGTTTCAGTGTACCAAGAGAGAATTCTAACTTCACAAATTTAGGAATCCAACTTCTAGGATTAGTGTGTCATAATAGCAATTTGTCCATGTGTGTCATGCATGACACCAGAAATCGTGCTAAAAATGTAACATACAGAATTTAGTCATCAGAAACAAGTTAAAATGAGTATTAAAACCCCAAACACATGTTGGTTGGGTTATACTAGGAATTTCAGTTCTAGAATGAAACTAGAAATCTACTCTAGAAAAGTAGGCCATCTCTGGATACAACACATCCAGGAAGTAGGGGATACGACAATGTTGGGATCATGTGATGGGTAATGAGATGTAAGTGAGCAGTGAGATCTGGGACATGTTCTGGAAAAACCTAAGCATATGAAAAGTCATGGCTTGGTCACTGGACAGATCAAGGAGTGGTCAGCGTGATTTTATCCAAGCCCATAAATTACCAAGCATCGCAGTCTGAGCCACCAATGTAAAGCTGATTCTGTGACTCAGTGGTCAACTCTGAGAATGAAGAAAACTGCTAAAAAAGAAAACGAGTTGAGTAACCTCTGATGACCATTCTCACATGTAAATTGAGCTACTTACTATTTTTTAGCAAATATCATTTCCTGGGAAATATGAGAAGCCCTTGAGACAAGGATATACCTTTGCCTTTTGTATCACTGGTACCTGTCACTGTGACCCACATGTAGAATGTCCTAGTCTTTGCGACCTCCCAAGCACTGGTATTCATCCATTATTTTTCTATTTAAATATATTCAATGGTTTTCAATCAGTGTACACTCCAACTGTATCCGTCAGGGTTTACTAGAGTAACAGATATAACACAAGATACACAAATGTATAGTAAATTACGAGATTGGCTTACAATGGTCAGCCACAAAGTCAGATGAGGGAGAATGCAGAGGGTGTCTGCATGCTGGAGGCTGAAGGGTCCAGCCCAAGGGGTGGAGCTTACTGCAATGTCCCATGCAAGTCCATATCAGGAGGCCAATGGGTCTACAATGGAACTCTGAAGAATCGATGATGGAAGGCTGAAGAGTCTACAGTGAAGGCTGAAGAGTCCAAGGTAGAAGCCGAACAGTCTATGCCAGAGCCAGGAGATGATGTCCAAGCTGAAGGCAAAGACTGGAGCTCCTCTGAAGAACCAGCTCCATTCCTTCAGGCCACAACTCCAAACCTTTCCAAACTCTTCCCACAAGTCATTCCCAAAGGTTCTTGAACCTCATGGTCAGGTATAGTCACAGAAACAACCCCACTTCTCTGGTACCAAATTCTGTCCTGGTTACTTTTCTCTCATTGCTGGGACAAAATACCCAACATCCAAAATGAAGGTGGGAAAGGTTTATTTAGCTCACTGTCTGTGAAGGTTTCAGTCCATAATCAGCTGGCTCCAAGACAGGTTGGCATGGCATGGGGGCAACTCTTCAAGGCAGCAGCCAGAGCAAAAAAGGGGGAGAACGAGCCTTTTTTCCCCCTTTATATTGTATGCAGGCCACCCCCCTCCAGGGCTGATGTAGCACTCATAAAATCTCCAAGTGCCCTCCTCTTGCACTGAATGAGGATATTTACGAAGTAAGGAGCTTGGCTACCTGCTGAGTCTCTTAGTTAAACTTCTAAATTTCTCAAGTCGACACAATGTATCAACCATAACACCGACCTTCCAGCCTGTCCTCAGCTCACTGCTCCCTTTACATCCTGCATTTGAGCCCTGCAAACCACTTCTAGCTCCTCATATGCAGTGGGGCAACAACAAATACTAAAATCTATTTAAGCACTGAAATACCTTTCTGCTTCGTTCCCTTTACATCAAATGAACTAACTTTACATTCATGCTACCAGTTTGAGGACAAACTCAAAGTCAATCATTTTCCCTTCCCCTTAAAATGTTCTCTTGAACAGAACATTTAGAGAGGTGTTCCTGCTGTCCTCCACACTGGTCACTTTTGTTGCTGCTGGTATGTCCACTGTCCAGATCCATGCTTGTGGACCACTAGCTTTCCTGGAGTGCCCTTTCCACCCACAAATCCTAGTTTGGCTTCTGCACCTCTAGACCCTCCTGTTAGCATCACTCCTATCCAAAGGAGATTCTTTCCAGGTAACATCTTTTAGCAGTCAAAACACCAAAATCTTCTGGTTGACTGATTGACAGATTGACTGATTGATTGGTTGATTTGGTAATCTTAGAAATGTAAAGGACATATTGTGGGATTGAGGAAACAAAATATTAAACACTAATTAATTCTGTGATAAATTACTGTATACTTATTTTATTCCCAGCGTTCTTTCTACCAGGACGACACTATTCTCTTTCTGCTAATATTTCTTCCCCTTTTCAAGACCAACTCAGTACAACTCTTCAGAGAATCATTCCTACCAGGATTTATAGCTCCCTCTTCTGGCCTCCAAGCTTTTTATACCAGTATTTATGGTAGTACTTATCCGCCAATTCTGTGCTTTTACTAATCACATGTTTGTGCTGCCCTACATATTGTTAATGCCACAAAGATAGGAATTATATGCTATTTCTGTATCCTAAGTCTTTAGTATAGTCCCTGGAAAATGATGGATGTTCAATGAACGCTAGAGACATTTATTTTGATGATGAGTGGTGGGAAGGCAAACATCAATAAGCTATAATCTAAAGATATAGCTGTAATCTGCTATTCCTTCCAATATAGGTCACATTGAAATCACTACCTAAAAGACAGCCATGAAACTCCTGTAAGGACCAGCACAATCCAGAATATAGCTTCCTCGAAGACAGCAGAATGACATTCAGGTGGAAAATAATTTTCCATTCTCATGAAAAATATTTTTATTGATGCTTTCTATTAGAAGAGCATTTTTAGTTGGATTCCTCAAAGGAAGACACTAAAATTTGTATGGAAGTGATTTACTAAGTTTCTGGTGAAACCACTAAGTGAATAAGGAAAATCCAAAAAGAGTGCAGAAAATAGCAAACAAGGATATAATCTCAAGCAGAATTTCCAAAGCTTAAATTCAGCCTGACCCCACAGAGAACTCTGGAAAAATAAGTTATGTCTCCACTTCACTGTGATCTGAGGCAAAGGTGACAGTAGTTTAGTCTCATAATTTATTGGTGTCTATTGACTGAAGACCACCCTTGGAAATGGGTGAGTAGGTGGGGGAGATAAATTTGTAAGCTCTTCACTTTTATTACTGGAAAGGCAAAGTCACTCCAGTGCCCTGAGTATGACCTTCAAGGCAGAGCTACTGGTACAAATCATTCAAAGAAAAAGTCCACAGAAGCTGCAGAGATAATAAAATATGTAGAAGAAACTGACTTAGGAGAAGCTTTGGCAGTGACCATTGAGAGAATGTATTACCTCTGAGCTTCAGAGCTGACCTCCCTCACAGGGCAGGAGAAGATAGACTCAGGCAACTGTCCCAAGACAGAAAACATGCTCTATACATGTTGTGTTTGTGTCATACAAATACAATCATCAAGTGCCAAATATAATCATCAAGTGCCATAAAACATTCGTGTTCTTACACATCAGATCTTGTGCAAAGCTAGAATAGACGGCACATTGCTAAGGACAGCTATGTTGGGGGTGGAGGGATAGCTTAGAAGCCAGAAAAAACGGGAATTCTATAAATGGGAATACTATCTAGCACACAAAATTATCATAAGGATTAAATGCACATAATAACAACTTACAAAAAATACTCATGTAAACAAGTCCTCAGTATGGGAAGACTTACTGAAGGTTTTTATTTTGTTTTCTGTTTATACACACGTGGTCACCAGCACTCATGGCAGTGATTACCAATCTTTTGTGAAAGAAGTGACAAAATGAATGCACTTATTAACAGCACAAACATTCATTTCATCCCCTGAATACTTCATAACTAAAAGTCACAGTCAGGTATTGTGGGAAATTCAAAATTAAATAAAACAGCCTGCATCCTTGAGAAACAGAGTCTAATAAAATGAAATAGTAATAGCTATGATACCTATTACAACTATGCAATGAAACAAAAAAATATTCATTGCCTTAAGGAAGTCTTACAGAAGCAATAGAAAACATGAGAAAACTGAGATATAGACTGGAGCTCAGAGATGACTTAATGGAATGAAAGACTTTTTCACTGGACATGAGGAAGAAGGTGTCTAGCCTTCAATCTTCAACAGTGTTTGAACTGTTAATCTGTGACAACAGAGCAAAAACAGACATAACATCCGCTTCCATGGAATTTTCATTCCAAATACAGAGGCAGTGACAAATAGGTGATTAACAAATAATTTGAAGAATAATATATAATAAGCATGTGTTGATATGTGTTATGCAGGAAAATAAAGCTGGAAAAGATAAATAAAAGAGAAGACAGCTTTTCTGATATACCCACGACTCAAGGAAAGAGTAAGTCTTGCTAGTACCTGGATAAAGAACATTTTAACGAGTGAAAACCAAAATGCAAAGACCCTGACGGGAGGATATGTTGGTGGATCGCCAATCAACAGAGTTCATAGTGGCTGGAATGGAGTCTGGTGTAGGTAGGTAGTAAAGTAGGTAGGAAGATGAGGTAAGAGGAGTGTTTGAGACAGTGTGAGCTTGAAACAGTGGAGAAAGGGCATTTTAGGTCAAAAAGTCACAAAGCATCTCAGCTTCTACAAAGTGAGGAGCAGTACCAGCAACAGCAGGCTAATATATTCTTTTCTACACTGATAGCAGCAAGCACAGTCAGTCCACTTCAGGTTGTTTTAAGTCACTTACATAAGTAAAAGGTTGCCTGGGAGTGTCTGGCTTCTCTTCACTAATTGCTGGGGCACTGGCAGGCTGCTCTTCCTTGAATCTTCCCCCCACCTGGATCTTCCCAAAGACTAGCATCGCTGGCCTCATGAGCCAAGTGGGGCTGTTGGATAAGCAAATGTCTCCTGTGGGTCTTTCATGGGTGGTGCTGCTTTGCCTTCACCATCTCAACATGTGGGCATTTTCAGAAAAAGAGAGATGGCAGGGAGCATAATGGCCCATGTTATTTTTGGAGACTCTATTATTTATCACTTCTTAGCTTGCCTTCGCTGACAGGTGTGATAGGTAAATGGTGATTTTGACAGGGTCTCTGTGAGGCTGAGGAATGACTTAAAAGCAATAAGGGGACCATGAGCTTGGCTCTTAGGCTAGACTTACTGCCAGCATGTGGTATCCAGAAGTACCAGAGTCCCTTTATGATGGCTGGAAGAATTTTGCAGTGGGACATGGGGGGCTTTATTGGCACAAAAGAATGATGATAACTGTGCCAGGGGTTTCTGAGTTACAGAGATGGACTTGCAGTCAAACAGGAGGCCCACAGTCACTGCCCACATGGCTCATTTTGGGAAGCATGGGTACTTTTTCCCTGTAATCAGTTTTGGGGGAATATCACCTGTTACTCAAGGAAAATAGAAGCAGATAGTGTCTACCCTGTCACTCCTACCTTGGTTTCTAGCTCAAAACTCTGCTTCCAAATCAGAGCTGGAAATAAAATTAGAAATTCGAGGTAAGAGAAAGCCTCTTTATGCCTCATTCTGGAAATCAGTGAGAGGAAAAATGTCATTAGTATCATCACGTTATGTTGATGTAGGGCTTTGCCATTTGCAAAGTGTAGGTGATGTGGTGTGTCTGTGAGTTTAATATTAGTTTTTATTCTTCTGATTACCCCAACCAGTCAGCAAGATATCTGTGGACCAGTGACGTTTACCATTTTAAAAAACAACCACATGACCCAGCAAGCAAAAAGGAAACCAGAAGTCTTGTGATACTATGTGTACTTCTCCAGAAGGTAAATATTGAAATAATTCTTATTTCCACCTTATGCATACAATTTACCTGGAGCATTTTAATTTAATGCTGAGCACAGAATATGCTAAAGAGACTGTCTAGCAGTGGCCTTCCCTGCATGTGAGTAAATGTATTAGACACACAGAGATGCAGGGTCGCTCTCCTTGAAGGGAAAACTTGCTGGTCAGTCATGCAGAATTCAGTCATCAGATAGCTTCCAGCTACCAACTACTCAAGGATCTGCTTTACCTGCAGAAACACACCCTGCTAAGATCATAACTCTGCTAGGCCACCCAGCATGAGGTAAGTGAGTAAAGCAAAGGTATCAGGGCCCAGTCATTTTGATCACTGCTGGAAAATTATAACAGTCTACTTTGAGTCCAGAGATCCCCACTGGATTGCCTTTGCCACTCTGGCACCACAATCTGACTTCTCCCTCTACTCAACCTTGCCCTTTCTTTCCTAGACGGAGATCTGTAATAAGCATTTTAAACCCAAAATCCCAGTGTCTGTTTCTTTTGAACTCAACTTATGACCGTTGCACCATGAGTGACCCATGAAAACAGGGGATAAAATGAGACTTTGCAGCCATATCACTCAGGCCAGACTAGCAAAGAGAATCTCACTACTAGAAGCAAGTGAATCACAGCCAGCCTCTGGCTCAAAGCAGTGACCCACTTGTTAAAATATGCATCAGTATGAATTATAACGGTGTATTGGTAACAGAGAGTAACTGGCTGGCATTTAAAGAGAGACAGAGAAATTAAAAGATACAGGAATAATAACATTGGATGTTATTGCTACACATGATTGACATGCTACAGAAAGATAATGAAGAGATAATGACAAATAAGCAATGAGACAACAGAAGAGAATGAAAGAGGGTCTCTGTGTTTGCATACGACTAACCTCTTGTCTCCTGCCATATGAACATGAAGAAATCTAAGCTTAGGGCTTAATAAGGCTAGCATTAGAATGTAAAAGAAAGCTAAATATCTAAGGAAGTCAGATCTGTTAGGACAACTTCTGAAGTTTCTCTAAACTAGAGAAACTTCAATGTAGAGCTTTATGTGAATACCTTCAAAATGTTTGACTGCCCATATTGTCCACACTGTCTGTGTTCTCAGAAGTGGTTCAGTTTTCCTAACTAAGAGGTGACACTATCCACCCAAGGCAGCATATTCGTCTAGTTTTACCTCAACCATGCCTGTTGGAAGGTGAAATCACAATTTAACCCAACCATAAATATAATAAGTCAAATATAGACTGAAAGAGACCCTAAGCCTATGGGCTCCAAGACCAGATTGTCCAATAGGGATGGGACTGGATCCTAAGGTTGTATAAACAAGAGGTCCAGGACACACATTTTGGTGAGATAGAGTTGACTGATTTGAGAACACTGTCCTGAGATACAGGATTTGACAGGTGACGGGCATCCCAGGAAATGGTGTAATGTGCTAACACGTTTCAAGACTTTTCAACATAGGACCTAAGTTGACAGTTTGAACCTGGAGACCCAAAACATCATCATGCACCCAAACTAAAAGGAATTCACACGGAATCCAGTTAATAAATGTAATCCTAGACAAGATCCAATTTATAGTAATTAGTTTATAAATGAAAAACTAAAATAAGTATCATTGACAATTAGCGGGTTCCACACAGTGATCCTTGAAATGATCCTTATGCAGAGAAAAACAGCAGCTGAAAACCACAATCTAAGGAGCAGGGGATAGTGAAGACTATTACTGCCATTAAAGATCTTAAAAAGGCAGAAATGATGGTCCACTTTATTTCTTCATTCAATTCCCTTCAGAAACCATACAGGACTTCAGAAATGACTACAGATTACTATAAACTCAACCATACAACACCTCCAGTCACTGCTATAATGCCGCTGTGGTATCATTGATGGAGCAGAAAAAGTCTCCTCATTTTTTTAGTTGCTGGACAAAGGAGCCTAACTGTCTAGCAGCCAAACAAACAAACAAATAAACAAAGCCCCAGGTAGCAGTTGCAGCCTATAGGTCAATGGGACTCTTTAAGTAACCATTTTCATAGATCCCATGAAAGAGGTAGAGAAGTTTTTATTAAAATTTTATCTCTTTTTAAACTAAGACAAAATGTTAAAACTCAAAACTTCTAGTTACATGTACATATTTTCCCTTATAACCTGAAACACTAAAGTTTAAAACACATAGGTATTCCATCCACCCATAAAGACACACAGAGGTGACCAACCAAACATTTTTTTATCCAAACATTTTAATAATATGATAAATAGCTAGAATTTTCTGCAAATGCTGGCAATGTTTTAGAAAACAGTTTATTTCATTGACAATGTTTAATAATCCTGCTTTAAACAGTGAAATGTTATTAGACACTAACTTTTGGTAATTAAAAGCAAAATTTTGAAGTTTTTCATTTAATTGCCTCTATAGGCTGTAGTAATCAGTTCTTTGTAAACTTCCAAATAAATAATTTCTGCTACCAATTAATAGAGGATGAATAAATGAATATGATCCATTCTGCTGTATTTGCATAATACATTTTTCCATTCAAAATGAAAGCTTTAGTTGCTAATATTTGTTACTACAAAAATTGCCCTTAGACTATGCACTTTATAAAGCCTCCAATTTAAAATTACTTTTATAAAAGAAAAATTGAGAGAACACAGTTTAGACATAGGCTCAAGACAAAAGGGAAATTAAATATATGCCAAAGACGACATTTCAAATTACTGTGGGAAAAGATACATCATTCAGTACTTGTCATTATAGCAAATAGCCACTTAGAAAAACATAAAGTTATATAACACTCTACAGAGCAAAGTTACAGGATAAATATTGAAATGTGAAATGCGTGTCTACGTCCATAATGAAAAGCTTTGATTATTTTATTTACTAATTCAGAAGAAATTAAATAACCCCTCCGTGACTTTGTCCTAAATTCTAGAGACTGAAATGGGTAAGTGGACTGTAGCCCTTCCACATTTAGAATAGAGTGGAAAAGGAAGCAATTAAAAATAATAACACTAATTATACATCAATAAAGAAACCAATGAAAGATAAACCAATTCTAAAAGAGACCTGCACATGTAAGTCATCTGATCTATGAATGCCATTGCAATTCAATGAAGGAAAGAGTGGCTGCCACAATAATTAATATTGGAACTACTGCATATCTTTCAGAAAAAAATGTTAATTTGTATTAATACCTTAATTTTAAAATCTATTCAAAATTTAATTTAAACTACATTTTAGATATGTATGTGATAGCTGAAAATATAAAGGTTCTATAAGAAAACATAAGAAAATATTTTCACAAATTTGACATAATTAAGTTTATCAATGAAACACACACAAAAAAACCCACAAAACAATAGACACTAGTATCTCAATTCACAGAGTTGATTTCTCCACCATTGTGGTGCAAATAGAATTGGTCACGAACTGAATTAAATTTCTCCATAAGGCCAACATTTCATCTAACCACTGATTCTGATTTGGTTTGAGATACCACTTATATTGAAAAAAACAAATTTCATTAAAAATTTGAAAACCTTTCTCACTAAAAAAATACCTTAAGAGTGTGGAAATGCATACTTCCTACCACAATAAACCAGATGCATGACACATGCTTGTTAAAAAGGACTCAATTCCAGAACATTTTTAAAACTATTGCCTAAAAGATAAGCAACAAAATTTATAAATGACCCAAAACTCATACAGAAACTCTACAAAAATATGATCAAATTGCTAATGTGTCTGAAAGAATAAGAAAAGTTTCCTAACCACATGAGTCAACAAGGAAAACAAATTAAAACTGAAAGATGCCACGAGAAGCCAACACAAGTGATTCTGTCACAGAGGGCAAACTGGTATAACCATTTTGTGAAACTGTTTCAAGAGTCTATATTTCAGCTAAATACACATACTAGAAATTCCACTTTTAGTAACATTCCAAAGTGAGTTTCATATATATCCCCAAAGTGTGTACAAGGATGTTTATAATAGCTTTATTCATAAAAGCACCAAACTGGTAAAAACAAGTGCCCATAAACAACAAAATTGACAAGTCAGTGGGGTACAATATCACAGAGCATTTAAAAGATCTTCAACTTTACATCAAAACATGGATAAATATTATAGATATGATGATGAGTAAAAGATCCAATAGTGTATAATCTGAAATTTAAGAAAAGGTCAATAGCAATAGAAATAAGACTAGTGATTATCCTAGAAGAACAGTTACAGAATGACTTACACTGAGGAGAAGATAAAATGTATCAAATATGCTTAGTCCTTTGAAGGAAAACACAGGATGCTCTAAGAGCATAAAATAAAGGAAAATAATGCAGTATGGAAAATCAGGGTAGACAGTGCTAATCGATAATGTTTGAGTTAATACGTGAGACAGTGAAACTCCAATTTGGTAAAGAGCATTCCAGATAAAATGCAACAAAATGAAAGAAATCAGAGAAGGTACTTATGAGTGGAGCAGACAGAGTAAGTGAGAAGCACTTGATGTGATACAGCTGGAAAGACAGGCAGGGTCAGATGATGCAATGCTTTGAGACCATATTGAGCATACACAAAAGCAATGAAAGGCGCTGGAGGTACTGGAAAAGGGCACACGATATGCAGAGTTGGGTTGTAAATGATCACTCTGGCTGTGTAATGAAGAGCTAGAAGGGGAGAGCCAGGAGTAAGGACGAGCAAACCAGCTAGGATCTGGGTTAGTCATATAATGATAGGAGCCAGCACCATGGACAGCAGAGGGAGCACCAGTAACCTCAAGCCAGCTCCTATCTCTTAGCAAGCTCCAATTGTTCAATGTTCAGAAAGTTTTTGAGCGGTTCATTAAGTATTCCAATTACAAAAAGTTAAATCATATCAACTTACAAATAAGTAAATTTTATTCTGAATATAATATAATCGTGTGCTGTTGAACATATCCCAATGTCATAGGCAATGATTTCAGGTTGGTATCTTACAAATGATCACATTTGAAGTATTTAGCATACATAAATTGACAGATAATATTAATAGGGT